>PVKA01028943.1:0-21996 GCA_004027165.1 Ctenomys sociabilis
CAGCCCTACCTGCCGGCGCCCGCGGCGGCGCCCGAGCGCGCGCAGCCCGGCCCGCTCACCGCGCACCTGGTGGTCGCGCTGGCCGCCGTGTCCTCGCTCTTCCTGCTGGCGCTGCTGCTCTTCGTGGCGCTGAGGCTGTGCAGGAGGAGCGGGCCGGCCGCGCTGGGCGTGTGCTCGGCGGCGGCGCCCGAGGGCCCCTACCCTGCCCACCTGGTGGACGTCAGCAGCACGGGGACGCTGTCGCACTCCTACCAGTATGAGGTGTGTCTCTCTGGAGGCTCTCAGAATGAGTTCCAGTTCTTGAAGCCTATGTTCCCCAATATTTTGAGCCAGGATTCTGCAAAATAATCCAATGGTAAATCAATTTTTCATAATTTAAGCATCTGAATCTCGCTCTCTTGGTTTGTCTGTTTTTCTTTTGACTTTTGTTTTTATCTGTAGTCTCTCATCTTACTTTTTACTTTATTCTTTCGTTAATGTTTTACTGGTCTCCTGTGTATTACTGCTATTAATAAATGTTTTCTTATAGGAAATTTTAATGTTCTAATTAAATTTTTAGTATTCCTGGAAAAACTTAAGCACTTCTACTAAACCTAATTCTAATTTTAAAATGTATTGCACTATTTGAAGCCACATACAATGTAAGATTGCTTGTGTGTTATACTCTATTTTTAAATGTTGGAAGCTTTCATTGTTAAGGCAATTGTTATGTTTCATTATCCATCTTTCTATTTGAGGAATCAGTTCATATTCATTAATATCCAATTTCTTTGAAGCTTCTTTGGACTTTTTTAAGATTTTTCAGTAAGAAGCAACATGAATAATTTCAAACTATTTATTTCAGTATCACATGTGTAAACATTAGGCTTTAATGTAAAATGCTGATTGTCTCATGAAAATATATTTACATCAAAAATTATTTCTTATCTAAGTTAATGTAGGTTAATATTTCAAGGCTTTTTCTTATCTCTAACTGAAACTGTGACACTGATCACGTGCTTCACAGACTCTTTACTGCTAACACAGATTTACCATATTTTAGAAGTTTGTGTAAGGCAAATTGATTCTAGGAGACCTGTATGATCAAGTGTTGAATATATCTTGCTATTGTCCCTTGCTCTTGAAGAAAAATTCCCAGTGGTCTCATAATTCTGTAGTTACAGGCACTTCTGATTTTACAGAATGCTAATATTTGCTTACTTTTAAATTCTGACACATTTTGTTCAATAAAGAACCAAAAAATACCTTGTAGAATTCACATACTTGCTGCTCCTGGCATTTAACCAAATAAAATTTTATCAAAGGATATGTTGATGAAGCAGTTCAATGATTTATGTGTTTTTGTTTTTGTTTTTTTGTGGAACCAGGGATTGAACTCAGGCCCTTGCACTTGTCAGGCAAGTGCTTATTCTACTGAGCTATCTCCCCGGCCCCTCAGTTCAATGATTTGGAGAAATTATTTTCAATAACCATACTTAAACACAAAGATGTCCACTTTTTAACTTCTGGAACTTCTAAATATATTATGTTACATTGCAAAGATAAAGTAAACTGTGTATAGAGTTCAGGTTGCTAATCAGCCAAATTTAAGGTAAGAAGACTATCATCTATAGATGATCTAGGTGGCCTGGTTCAAGAAGTTGAAAGGTTTTAAAATCACAGTTGAGTCTTCCCTAAGATGAAATTCTGCAAAAGGACAGAAAGTTCTGCTTGTGTTTCAGTGTTCCAATCTGCCTTTTCTTTCTGTTAATTTGTCTAGCCAGCTTCCACAGTTGGATAAGCTACATGCTTACAATAAGTATCTTAGTGTATTTATATGTCTTCTGTTGGTTATTTCTCTGATTGAACCCTGACTGATGGCAGATTTTTGTATCTGGGGTACACTGAAACAAATATGTCAAAATATGAATGTAAACTTTGAGTGGGTGTGACAAACCATTGAAGAATTTACAAGAATATGATAAAAAGACATAGATTGCTTTGGACAAACTATTACTAGAAATGTGGTGTTCACAACTCTGCTAGTGGAGAATGAGCAGGAAATAAGGATCATGGTAGATGAACATAAATACAGCTTATTTATGTTCATAAATACAGCTCAGCAGATTAAAGAGCCAGCTTAGGCAGTCACAGGGACCAGATTCGATCCCCAGAGTGCTGTGCAAGCCCAGCCCCTTGGGTGCCCTGAGAGGCCAATTGGAAATGGGCATGATGGTGCATGCCTTTCATTCCAGTGCTTGGGAGGATGAAAATAGGTAAATCACTGTAAGTCCGGTCTGTGTAGTGAGACCCTGTAGACCTTGTGCTAAATACATTTTTAGAAGTGCTTATAGAATAGGTAAATTATTTAAAGAAAACTTTATGAAGAAATGTAGTTCTTAAAGGTAGTTCTAGTAAGAGCTCAAAAACTAGTAAAATGGTATTGGAAAGCAGAGGAAAAGGAATACTTTTATATATTACCCCAACATTTAGATGCAGTTATGTGGAAAGAAGGAATTAGTAGTCCTATTATATTTAGGGAGAAACTGAAGTCTTTTATCCCAAACAAACATTCAGTGACAGTTTAATTTTCTTGTAGTTAATGTAAATTTTCCTGAGATAAAATTCTTACTGGAATACTGTATTTTCACAACTTGAACCTGATGGAGAATATAACCAAAAATAATGAGATTATTGTCCCAATTGCTGGATTGGTGGGCTTCTCTGCAACAGGCTGTACGTGTTTTCTGTGTCACTTGCTCTCAAGTGTGAGAAAGCAACTCAAGAACGAGGGATAGTTAAAGGATTGGAATCCTACATATTGATAGTTCTAGAAGCATCCAACATTGTTTGGACATTAAATTTGACTTGAAATAAAAAGAAAGTAAAATCTCTTGATTGAGTTCTGTTTCTTTCAAACTGGAAATGCTTTTTACTCTGGCAATAGTTAAAAATGTAACATTTTCCAAATTATCACTCACCCCTACTTTTGACAGACCAACAGACTGAAGGTTAAAGATAGTCTAGAGTACTATTTCTTGAAGGAACTTTTTCAGTTTAACTAGATTCTCCCCAGGTATTACTTTTCAAATTGTTACCGTTGTTTCAACTTTGAGAATCATGTTTAAAACCTTTATATTCTGCATATCTAATAGTGTATTAAATGTCTATTTTGTAAATTTATACCTCGTGATGAGAAAATGTGGTTCCAGAACAGTCTGTGTTAGTTTAAATCATCTTAAATGCAATCAACATAAATTCAATTCAAAGTAGACCAAGAAGGAGAAACAACTCATTTGGAGAATAATGGAAATTTAAGATATATTTCCAAATAAAGCTAATAAAACAATTAGAAATAAGGACTTGAGAAAACATTATTTTGTCCCATCTCTTCTTTTTTTCTGCTTCTTCATAGTGGTTTCATTCTGTTTTACTGAAGCCCAGCTTTGACAAGTGCAAAAAATAGCTTTCTATAATCAAAGGCTTTTAAAATTTTTATTTTCTAAACTAGGACTGGAAATTCCATACAAGCCAGCAATCCTCCTCCTAGGAATTTTCCCAGAGGAACTGAAAATGTCATCATAGTGATATATGTGTATGTACATTCATAGCAGCACAATTTGTGATAGCCAAATTTGGAAACAACCAAGATGCCCATCACATGAGGAATGGTTGAAAAAGATGTGGTATTTTTATACAATGGAGTATTACTCAGCTATAAAGAATGATAAACTCGAAGCCTTCATATATAAATGGAAGCCACTTGAAGATACACTCATAAGTGAAATAAATCAGTCCAACATGTGTAAATATCATATAGTCTTCCTAGTATAAGAACTCAAAAGAAGAAATGCAGATAGAAAGGTATAACACAATTAAAAGGAGAGTAAGAACTTAGGATTGGACAATGAGAAGAGGGCAAGGAGAAAATCTGGGAAAATTTCAGGGGAAAAACCATACACTTATATACACAAGATGGGTAAGGCAATGATCCTGAGAAAGATCATCAGGTTTTTGAAACTAGAAATTAATTGGTAGGATTCTCACCCTGACTGATACATGCTAATACCTAAGCAACTGCACTGAAGATAGCAATGGGTAATAGAAGGGTCACGCTTGGATTGCCTGTCATTCTGGTCTTCTAAATACATACTTCTTGTCATAACATACCAATTATTACCATACTGTCTCTCAAGTAAAACTTTTATTTTATTTTTTAAATGGGTGATAAATGAAAAAACACAAGAAAAAGAAAAAAAAATGCCACAGGACTTCCCTGTTACAATGCTATATATGATTAGATTTCTAAATTTCAGTGTAAAAATAAATAATTGTTTATTCATATTCTTTCAATATTTTTCATTTTTTAAAATTTTTATCCCCATATTCTGTAGGAACTTAAAGTTTAACATAGCAATACTTGATGGAAAATACCTGTTCCATGTTATGCCTAAGAGGTTTGATATTCAGACAGATAGCAAAGTTACACCTAACTGTATATGTTGTAGGGTAATAGTAAGCTATTTTTCTGGAGGATTAAAAGCCTAAGTTTGCAGACCAAAAATTAGAGAAGCAGAAGGGCTGTAAGGACAGCTAACATTATGACCCTAGCCTTTCAAGGTCAGTGATGACTCAGGACATAGGAGAACCTGTACTGTAACATCATGTAACTCAGTTGTGTCCCAAATTTTCTGATCAAGGAGATTATGGGACCACATAGCAAAGTGATCAATGATCCATAGTGTGTGCCTAAGAAGAGTCACATGGAGAGAAAACATTCAGGCTTTCACAGAGAGCAAATTGGTCAAGCAATGGCCATGACTCATCCGCAAGGCTGACACTGACAAAAGATCTGCAAAATGCGGTACAGAGTTACAGGATAAATCCTGAGGGGACTTGACTGACCTTATCAGATACAAAAGATACACTTCTTGTTCTATAGGTCTTGCTTTATCTTGGGGTTAACCATCCCGCAGAAAAATATAAAAACGAGGTATATAAAGTAAAGCCACATTAATATGCAGAGCTGTGAAAGACTCAAGTCAACAACTCCTGCAGATTACCTACTATTATTGTGGACTGCTGGATTGTGCTGGATTGTTTTGCTGAATTCACACACCTATAGTATTTAGATGCCAATGGAATACCCATATTTGAGAGTACTAAACAAACAAAAGGGGATACAAAGGAAGGCACATTCTGTATCTGTATATACAGTATAGTTAGGATAGATATACACCTACTTTTGCTTAAATCAATGACAAGAAAGATTTGTACTAATAGTGTTTGGACAGGATATCCTGTCTGTATCTTGTAATAAGGATAACCACTAAGAAGATAATAATGTGCAAAGTATTAATTTTTGAAACTGTCCCATTAATCAGCTTTACAACTGTCTTATTGCTATATGTTTCTCAATAAAATAAAATAATAAAATAAAAATTTTCTTTTCTACACAGGGGTTGAACTTCACATGAGGTACAGTGGAAAACTAAGGAGCATGTTCAATATTTTTAATTATTTAGAGTAAAAACTATGCCATTAATTCTTACCCAAAATCTCTCTTCCCCCTCCCTTTAAAAACACATACCTCACTGTTTCTGCCACCTTCAAAAGCAGACCTAAAAGTCCTTTCTTCTGTGAGTCTCTAGTTCTACTGTCCAGGACTCTTCAACTCCCTGAACTATTTGAAAACATTACAGCTCATGGTCATTTGCACTTAAGGGAAAGATCAGAAGCTGTACAATGCCAGGTTCAGAGAATAACTTGATGAGTTATGATATTTGTGGAAACCTGCCTTTTCATCAGATTGCCACTCACAAGCACCAGTCACTTCATTGTTAAATGTTCCTTATAAAGACTCTCACAAGAGATTTCCAGGACTGTTTCAAAATGTAACTAGAACAATGGGGTAATTGTGTTTGAAGCAAGGGGGAGTATTTTGAAGAGGATTTACATCAGTGTGCATAATAATGTGAAATTAAATGCTGGGTGTGGTGGCTCATGTCTGTAATTCCAGCACTAGGGAGGCTGAGGCAGAAGGATCCCCTGTGAATTTGAATCAGCCTGGACTGGATATCAAGTTGAAGGCAAGCTGAGCTACATAGTGAGACCCTATCTCAAAAAAAAGTTAAAACGTTCACTATATATTTTAATTCTGTGTCATAATATAGGCAAGTGTTCTACCATGGAGCTAAATCTCCAACTTTTATTTCATTTCATTTATTTTGAGGCAGAGTCTCACTAAGTTGACAAGGCTGGCCTTGAATGTGGCAATCTTCCTACCTTAGACTCCAAGTAGCTGAGGTAACAAGCATATATATGCAAGCACTGCTTTAAAGTTCTTTATTATTATTATTATTGGCTTATATTTTTCTAGCTCAAATTTGGAAATCTTGGTCGACTTATAGAAAGTTGGAGCTGGGATGTAGATGTCTGTGCATATGTGTATATGTTTAATAATATAGTGGCACCCGTTTTTTCACAAGTACAATGAGGGCAGAGGATATATGACCTCCCCCGAATACTCATAGAAAAACAAATGTCTACATATGCCAGTTATCTCCAACAATAGTGATCTGAAAGTAGAGGAACTGATTTTCCTTCATACTCCTTCTAATTCTCTCTCCTCTCCTCTCTTCTCCTCTCCTCTCCTCTCTTTTCCTCTCCTTCCATCTCCATCTCCATCTCCATCTCCATCTCCATTCTCCATTCTCCATCTCCATCTCTCTGTGTGTATGTAGTCACAAACTTCATAGAACTGTGTTTTATTATCAGGAAAGCCATATTAATTCAATTATTCCAAAAAGCCAGCTATTTGTCTGTAAAATGCTGCTAGGTAACAATGGTTATTCAACATTGATGCTAAATTTTGGAAGACTGAAGCTGACAAAGGGAATGACGCATAGGGAAGCCAAAGAAGATTTTCTGGGGTAGCAGTCATTGATGGAATTTCTCATGCAATAAGAAGTAAGAACAGTAAGTCCTGTACAATCTATTTCTGCTTCATAGTCACCCTTAAGTATTCATTTTATCCAACATACTTGCTATTAACGGTATTGTAGTAGATTTTTTTTCTGAACATAGGTGTTCTCTTAATAATATGTCAAAGGAAGAGAGGTATAGCCAAGTGAACTAAATACAAGGATTAGCTATTTTTATGTTTGTTCATTTCTTTTAGCTGAACCGGGGATTGAACTCAGGCCCTTGTGCTTGCAAGGCAAGCACTTTATTCTACTGAGCCATCTCCCCAGCCCTATGTTTATGTTTTTGACAGCAGTGATCATTTTATCATGTACTTTCTGACTCCCTCAGCTGTTGAAAAGAAGATAAAGCCTAGAGGATGTTATACATTGGTAGAACATTTGCATAGCATGCATAAAGCCCAGGATTGGATCCCCACCACTGTAGAAAAATTTGATGAGTTCTAGCCATGTCAGAAATGGATATCTTACTTATTATCTCCATTATGTGTGTTAATATATTATATGTATAAATTGCATTTCCTCCACCTGTTAATACTAGCACCAAATCTTCAGGGCTAACCCCCATCATTTGGAAACATTCATGGCCAATTTCAAGATAATGATAATTTGAGTATCAAATAATAAATGGGTATTACTATTACTTTGAGTTTGACATTTTCCTTAAATTTTCCAAACACACATATGTGGATTCATCTCAGTTAGTGAAATTATTTTAAATAGGGTATGCTACCCCTTCTTATCCTGCTTTACAAATATTTTATCAGTAAAGTGACTGAACTTAAAGGCTTCTCAAAGATATTAACCCTTTTTCTTAGACTGATTGGGATTTCATTGACAAGAGTATTATATCCAGTTATCAGCAGAGAAAAATGTTCTGTAATACATGAATTTTGATGACTGAAATTGCTTTTAGAACTCCACAGCTGATGCCAGGATGTTTGTATATTATTTTATGTGTGTCCCATTATACTTGGCAGGGGAAGTACAGAAGTACATGGTGAAGTTGCACTGGGTGCAGAGATGTGTGCTACAGTAAATTTTTACATTATTCTCTATACTAAGATATCTTTTTAGTTTAATGCATGAATGTGTGTAAGAGAAAGATGGCATTAGTAATATTGTACATAAGAGGTCATATTTACAAACTAAACTATAACAACTACCAACATTATTAGATCTAGAAATTTTGTTGTCATTTGGCTTTGAAGAAGCATCATAGGAAAGGAAACTGAGAAGGAAACATGGTCAGTTCTTTCCTTACTGAGAACAGGAAACAATAGTTAGCAATATTTAACATGGTTGGCTTAAGCTGAGGTCATTGAAGCCAATATATATATATATGGTATTGTAGGTTCTTATCATATAGAAATTTGATGTTTGGGTCTTCATAGAATTTTGCATTAAACTTCACTTTTTAAAGATATTAAATAGACTTATCTTTATTACAAAGTTTTTGAGTGATCCCTTAAAACTTGCATCTAGAATACTTACCTTAATCTTGTCCTGGTTATTGGTTATAATCTTGCAAGTTTACATGGATAAAACTGTGGTGGCAATGGCTGTCACTCCTTGAATTTAAGCAATTGAATATGAAATAGATCTCTTAATATCTAAATATGGAGCAGCAACAGCAGTAGTAGATGAAGATGTCAAGCAGATCCCATGAGCTGCACTGGGAAAGGAACTGCATGTGCATGGCCATCACTTACCAAGTTGTTTATATATTTTTCTCCCTTGCAACATGAACCAATGTGGAAAAGAAGCTATCAGGCAGATCTGAGGAGGTATTTTTCTTGAGAATTTTTGCATCTAACTAATCCTTCTTGAGTCATACCTATCTATTTCATGGGGGGATGTGTATGATTTTACTTGCAATGTCCTTGTAAAGTTTCAGTTGTAGTATCATTCTAGTCTAATGAAAAGAGTTGACAATTGTTTCCCTTCACATTTTGTGAAAGAGCTTATGTAATATATTTGTTTGTACATTTGTTAGAATTATCACGAAAGTAATAAATTTCATTGAATTAGTCTTTGTTTCTGTGGGAAATTTTGAATTGCAAATTGAATGCCTTATGCTACAAATTCAATTTTCTATTATCTTGCCTTTGAGTTAGTAACTTGTGTTACTTACAGCAACTTTTTTTTTTTTTTGTCTTTTTGAGACAGGGTCTCACTATGCAGTTCAGGCTGGCCTTAAGCTCATTTTGTAGCTCAGGCTGGTCTCGAACTCACAACAATCCTCCTGCCTCAGACTCCCGAGTGCTGGGATTACAGGCATGCGCCACCACACCTGGCTTACTTATAGCAACTTTTTTCACTTTATGTAAGTGATTGAACTTCTTGGCAGAAAGTTATTTATAATATTTATTTTTTTCCACATATTTAAGATCTGTACTGATGCCACTGTTTCATTTAAGATATTATTAATATGTATTTTATCTCATTTTTCATTTATTAGTATTGATGCTAATATACTAATACTATTGTAGTTGACCATAGGTCAAAGAATTAATCAATAGAATCAACAGAATTCACAGTAATCAATAAATATTTTAGATAAATTCAAACAACAAAAACATCAAGATTTATGAAATGCACCTTATGTAATGTACAGACAAAATTTAGTTTTCATTTATAGTTTTACATATTCTCAATTATATTAGAAAATAAATGCATAGACTATGCAATCCAAGTTTTTCTGAAAGAATACTTGACTTTGTTTCTTTGCCTGTTGATTACTGTTTTCTGTTTCATTAATTTCTAAAATTACCTGTAATTTATTCTATTTTTTAGTTAATTTTCTATTTCTAGCTTCTCTGAAAGCTTGGATTGCATAGTCTATTATTGTATGCTTCCCTGTTTCTGTCATTTTTTCTGATTTTTGTTCTTGCTTGTCTTTTATTTTCAAAATGAAATAATAAAATTAAATTTAATAACTAAATCTGCAAGTAGCTAGAGATATCATTTTAATATGGACAATAATTCTATTTTGATTTGTGAATATACTGTATAATTTCAGTCTTCTGAAATACATTGAATTATTATTTTATGTATCTATTTATTTTGTATTTTAGTACAGGATATACAGGGTCTACAGGTTGTCACTATGTAGATCAGACTCATAGTGATCCATCTGTATTCAGCCTCCTAAGAGCTTGGATTACAGGTGTGCACCACCACGCCCAGTGTTAACTGTCATCTCAGTGTGCACCGGGGGTGGAACCAGCATGGCAGGCCTGGAAATTGAACCACGAGCCCCTGCGCCTGCTTGCAGGTGCTCTAATCCACTGAGCTATTTAGCCGGCCCAGAATTATTTTTAAAATTAACCAACATGAGTTATAATGGTAAGATTCTGTGTACGTTTCAAAAAAATGTATAATCTACATTTATGGGATGTGGTGATTTATAAGTATCAGTTAAATCAAGTTGCTTGATAGTGCATAAATATTCTTTATTATTGACTTTCTCCATGTTCTGTGGTTACTAGATTACATGTGAAAATATTTTAAATTCTTCAGTTATTGTAATGGTTGATCATGATCATCAATTTGACTAACTTAAAAAACACGAGTAAAGAACATTTTGGTGGATCATAGTGGTATCATCTGGAAGACTGTATTTGTTCTTTGGCCTCTTTATCTCTGGCTTCTCTCACACTCTCTGCTTCCCAAATGTAGTGACTTGAGCTGCTACTCTCTGCCAACCATGCCTTGGAGTTGAACAATCACAGATGTAAACATCTGACTCTATGAGGCAAAATAAAGCCTTAATCCTTCAAGATATTTATGTCAGGTGGATGCACTATGACAGCACAAATGCCAAAATGCCTCCTACCATTTGGATGCATACTTACTTTTACATTTACAGGTGTTGATCAGGATCATGCCCAAATATCAGGCCCTGATCTCTGGTAGTCTGGGGCTCATAGGAGATAAGCAAGCAGGAATAACAGAGGCAGAATGGCTTGCCAATTTGGGAGTGATTTACACAATATGCATCATAGTGACCAGCTGTGAACCACAATGTTGAGCCATTTGTAAAAGACAGAAACTATTGGAATTGGAACGGGAACTTCTATCTGGGCAAATAAAACTGGATTATACTGGCTGGGAAAGCCATTTTCTGTTACACTTGGTCATATAAATGGACAGGTGACACATATAATTATGTTGAGGAATTTTATTTCTTTTTCAGGTCTAGCATATAGTAAATAACTGTCTAATGAAGCTGTATTATTGAACACATACATGAACATGATTATTTTTATTTTATTGATGAATTGAAATTCATCGTTATAAAATGTCCCTTTTAATTTATAGTTATTCTTTGCCTGATATTAAAATATTTCCTAAACATATCTCTTACATTTAAGAAATGCATGACATATATTTCCCATAATTTAGCTTGCAGTCTATATAAATATTCAAATGCATTTTTAATGACCACCATAGATTTAGATCTTGCCTTTCAATTCACTGTTAGTTTTGTTTTTAATATAAAAGCATAACATGTAACATAAAAGTATCTTTCATTTTATCATAACTTTTGTTTCTAATTTACTATCTAACTGGAATTTTTACTATTCAATTTCTTGAATATCATCAGTCACCATGTTAGCTATAGAACTTTCAAGGAAATTTCTTCTAATGATAAAAAAGTAATCATTTTTATTACAGACTTCCTTATAATGAGATCATACTACATCACCTAAAATGTGAAATCCTCCTAACTCTTGTAAGCCTGATCTTTTTGCAATAACATAGATCAGCATGCAACCCATGAAAGATATTTGAGGATTCATATGGTAAAAATTATCTATGAATATAATCAAATTGAAAAAAACTCTTTGAAAAAAACCGTTAAGTTCTACTGTTATTTCCAAACTGAAGATGTGTATAATGAAGGCAACTAGGAGAACAGGCCTGCCATGTTCCTGATCGAGATGTTCACCAGAGAACTCATACTGAAGGTAAAAAATATAGGGAAATGTATGCAGGAAATGTGAGGAAATGTTTATTGATTGTTCAGTTAAAACACACATGGAATCACACAGTAAATACAAAACCTATCGATGTAAGGGGTGCAAAGAGTCCTTAAAGTGTTACTTTATCTTATGACTTTAAAATTCTTAGTAAAAAGGAATATTACGAATATACAAGATACTTCGCCATTGTTGGATAATAACTTACATAGTGGAGATCAGCCTTATGAATATCAGAAAAAATAATTGAATTTTCCTTGGTATCACAGAAAATATGAAAACTCTGTTTCAATCTAAAGATTGTGAGAAAATCCTCAATTACCCCGTATGCAATGTGGCACATCTGAGAACTCATATTGGATTTATAACCTGTGAATGTAAAACAATGGGACAAAGCTTTTATCTTTGCATCCTTAATGTGCATTCAAGAGTCCATATTAGAAGAGTATGAATAAAAATAAGGTGAAAAAAATTTTACCTGTTCCTCAAAACTTACCTGCTCATAACTAGGTGGATACAAATGTTTGCAAGAGGCCCTATGATCATAAAAAATTGGACAAATCATTTATTCTTTACATTTTGCTATGTGTTTCATACTGGAAAGAAAAACCACAAATTAGTTCATTTTAAAAATCAGCTTCAATATGCTAGGGGATGTGTGGATACCTGAAAAAAAATATTATTGTTAGTGTACTTGTCAGGGTGTTTCTGTGAAAGGCTGGCATTTAAATTAGTGTACAAGTAAGGAAGAGCTGTCTCACCCAATGGAAAGCAAGAACCATCCAGTAAATTGTGGGTCCATATAGAATAAAATGGATTAGGAAAGGGGTTCACTCTCATGTATAAAGCTTAGACAGTGATACTCTACTGCCATTAAACGAGAACTTCAGTGTTGATCCAGCCTTCAGTGTCCAGGACATGTACCAGCCATGAGCACGCCTGGCTCTCAGAACTTTGAACTTAGACTAGGCTTCACCACTGACTCCATCAGTTTTCAGCCTGTAGACAGGCTGTTGTTGAGGGAGGTGAGCTTTTTTTTTTTTATTTTGGGGGCAGAGTCTTGCTATGTAGTTCAGGCTTTGCACTCACTACACAGCCCAGGATTGCCTTAAAAACATAGCAATCCTTCTGCCTCAACCTCTCAAATGCTGGGATTAAAGGCAAGTTCCACATTACTGAGATTGTAAACAGCATATTACAAAACTTGTCTGACTTCATAATAGTATGAGCTAACTCTCTATCCCCACACACACATACACATGCTCACTTTTCCCTCTCTCTTATGTTTCTATATGTTTCTCAGGATGCCGTCGCTGACTCCAACTGTTCCTCGTCCCTGAAATAAAAAAAGAGAACTCACACTAGAGAGAATCCTATTAATATGAATTACAGCAAAATGTTAATTTATATCTAATTCTTTCAAATCCATGTGAAAATTCATAGTCAAACCAACATAAAAATCTGTTAGAAATGTGTTAAATGAATTCTCACATTTAATTGTACTTATGATTACACACACTGAAGAGAAATCATAGAAAATCGTGGGTGAACTTTCAAGACTTTCTTCTTTCTTAGAAGGTGAGAATTCATACTGGGACTTATGCTTGTGAAGAATGAAGAATATTTTCAAATTTTCCTTCATATTTTCAAAGACATGTAAAAATTCATCACGAAATGTGGGGGTCCAGCTGTCACAGAGCAGAACTAGGCAGAGGGAAGATGGAATGAAAGACAAAGAAACCCTCTACTTTGGAGGACCAGGCTGCTGGCTAGTTTCATCTCAGCTCAGCTCAGTAACTATGTTTATTAGTTTCAAGATTATACATAGAAAGCTCCAAACATGTGCCCAACATTTGTCCTAGTTTACTCTTAGCCCTCTCTGTTTACCTAGGAACAAAATAGCCTATCAAGGCCAAACTGATAAACAGGAAACCATATATTCCAGAGCACTGGGAGTGCAGGTGAGCTCTTTGCTCAAGCCCTAGGAATACAGTTGAGCCCATTGCTCAGACCACAGGTCAAGGAATCTGGGGATATTGTCACATTTGCTTCTTTATGATTGTTCATTCCAGAACCTGGTCTCCAACAATGAAAAAAAAAATCAAATCTGTGTAATAGGTGTAAAAAGTCTTCAAGTGCATCTCTAAACTTTCCACATAAGGAAATTGATACCACAAGAAAAAAAAAGAAAATATAAGTATAAAGTGCTTTATCACAGAAATTTAGAAATCTAACCATATACAACATTGTAGCAGAACAGTCCAGTGACATTTTCTTCTTCTCTCTTGTTTTCATCTATTACCTTTTTTCTTCTTTTTTATTTCATTTTTTTCAAGGAAGGAAAGCTTTATTTCACTCACAGTTCCTGAGGGTTTCAGTCCATAGTCAGCTGGCTCAAAGGTGGAGCAATGCAAGGCAGAAAGCAACCTTTTATGGCACTGGCAAAGAGCAAGAGTGCAAAGGAGGGGTAGCAGCAGCTCAAGCAGCCAGCTTCTCTTCCCTCCATATATTATAATGCAAATTACCTGTCCCAGGGCAGCTGTAGCATCCACACCCATGATAATTAAACACAAACTCCAGAAGCCATACTATGACTGCAGGAGGCTTTGGGGGGACACCTTTAAGCAAACCATAACATTCTACCCCTGGGCCTCCAAACACTCATGCATATCCTTTTATGCAAAAGCCATTCTAGTCCATCTCTGAGAGTTGCCCAAGTCCCAACAGTTTCAGCTTTGCTGAAAAGTCCAAGTCCCAAGTCTCCTCCAAGATGCAAAGCAAACTTTCAACTGTGAGCCCCCATACAAATGAAAAGTTAAACACTTGCAACATTAAAAGGCACAAGATAAACATTACCATTCCAAAAGGTACACATAGCAGGATACCAAGAATGGGAACCAACACAAGTCCAACATCCAGCAGGGCAAACATTAAACCTGCATTTCCATGTGGAACATCTGAAGCAATCTGTGTGTCATATTGTGAACTCCATGAGGCTCCTCCCCTATGGCACTTACACTGGTAGCTTTCATGGATTCCCTCTGAAGTGGGCTTTGTGACCTCCTTGCAATTTCCCTTAGACCATCCATGTTCCTGGCTTTCCAAATTTCTATGGTTTCCACTGAATAGGTTTCTCACAGCTTTACACACTGCACTCTAAGTAGCACACTGCCTGGCATCCCAAGCTTTATTCTGAAATCTAGGTGGAAGCCTTCTTAAACTCAGAAGTCCTGCATTCTGTACCAGCCTAAAACCAATGCCACATGGATGATGCCAAGATCTACTGCCAGTTGGACTAGTAGCCAGGATTTCCTCTCTCTTGGCTATAAGGGTTGAGTGCCTGGATCGCTGAGCCCTCTGACCCTGATTCAGAAGAATATATTCTCCATGCCAGTGCTATTCTGGAATGTGATGTCAGATACAAGTTACATTTTTTGTTGTATAGGTCTTGCTTTATCTTGGTCTCAATCATCTAGCAGAAAAGTATAAAAATGAGGTATAAAAAGTAAAGCCATATTAATATGCTAAGCTGTGAAAGGCTCAAGCCAACAACTTCTGAAATTGCCAGTCATGCAGATAACCCACTGCTATTGCAGACTATTGGGCTATATTGGATTATTTTACTGAATTCATGCACAATATATGAATGCCAATGGAATTCACATCTCTGAAAAAAACTAAATAAAAAAGGGGGAGATAAATGAAGGACCATTTTGTAATAATATATATATAATATCTGTGTCTTGTACGATGAATAACTACTACAAAAAGAACAATATGCAATGTATTAATTACTATATCTGTCCTACCAACCTGTTTTGAAACTGTTTCATACCTACTTCTTTCTCAATAAAATTATTTTAAAAATAAACATAAATTGAATTTTAAAAAGAAACTAAAAAAATAAAGTTGAGACCTAATAAGTATAGAAAAATCACAATATTTTAACTTACAAATATTTGAAAAGATGGCAGATGAGATAACTCAGCAGACTAAGTGCCTGCTTAAGCAGGTGCAGCATCCAGGGTTTAATCCTCAGCACTACATGCCATGCCAGCCCTACTCATAGGTACACTGAGCTAGTCACAGAGACTGGGCAGGGTGGCACATACCTGTAATCCCAGCACTGGGAAGACTGAGACGGGAGGATCACTATGAGCCTGAGCTTCATAGTGAGACCTTGTACCAAATACATTAAAAAAACCTTTATAAATATTTTAAAAGAATACTTCTTTTAACAAAGAAGCAATCGGGAACTTTATCTCCCCTTTTTGACTCAGAAACAATTTCTCAGGCGATATTTTAAGTAAAGGATTTATTAGGTTGCCTGACCAAGCCTGAAGTTCATCTTCTAGTGAAATCAAGATGATATAAAACCAAAAACCACATTTTCCAGATAATCTTACAACTATAACTATGAGATCAGATTGGTTTGTACTAATTAGTTAGCTACACATACAATTATGGAATGAAAATTGAAGACTCCATCCTTCTGCCTATAGTAGCTTAATTTTCCCACCAATAAAACTCAACAAGGAGGTCTTATGTGCAAACAATTTGTTTGAGAGGTGAACCTGGGGATCATAGAGGAGGAATGCTCTATTGGAACAGAGAAGTGAAGATAGCCAATAAATGCTGAGCTAATAAAAGTTGAATCACTGTCTATATGTGAAGTTTAATTCCACTAGAAACTCTAATGACATTAAATGTGTCAAAGAGTTGTCTTATACAGAAACAGCATTCATCTCATCATTTCTCAGCCATCACTGGTTCAGTATTTACCCAAAAGATACTTAACTACTAGAACTTCTGAAATATCCTGTATGTGAATTTAACAAGTCTTTTGGCATAAAAGCCTAAATATAGAGGAAGGTATTGCATAGAAAGATGTGTCTATGCAATGTTCAAGAAATTTACCAGTAATACTGATGGGAATGTAGGCTGGTGCAACAGTTATGAAAATCAGTGTGCAGACTCCTTAAAAAAACTGGGACTGGAAATCCCATTCAAACCAGCTATTCCCCTACTGGGAATTTTCCCAGAGGAACTGAAAATATCATATCATAGTGATATATGTGTACCCATGTTTATAGCAGCACAATTTGTGGTAGTCAAATCTTGGAAGCAACCAACATGCCCTTTACCTGAGGAATGGATGAAAAAGATGTGGTATTTCTACACAATGGAGTATTATTTAGCTATAAAGAATGATAAACTCAAAGCCTGCATATATAAGTGGATGCCACTTG
Source organism: Ctenomys sociabilis (assembly GCA_004027165.1). Lineage (NCBI taxonomy): Eukaryota > Metazoa > Chordata > Mammalia > Rodentia > Ctenomyidae > Ctenomys > Ctenomys sociabilis. Next base: position 17,197 of record PVKA01028943.1, read on the forward strand.
AAGATACACTCATTTATTTTTTATTTAGTTAGTTAGTTTTTGGCGGAACTGGGGATTGAACTCAGGCCCTTGCACTTGCCGGGGAAGTACTTATTCCACTGAGCCATCTCCCCGGCTTCCCTTGAAGATACACTCATAAGTGAAACCAGACACACATGTGTAAATATCATATAGTCTCCCTAGTATAAGAACTCAAAGGAAGAAATAAAAATAGAAAAGTATTACACAATTAAAAGGAAAGCAAGAACTTAAGGATTAAACAATGAAGAGAGGGCAAAGAGAAAAACTAGAAGCCATGACAAGGCAAAACCATACATTTATATGCACAATATGGGTAAGACAATAATCATGAGAATCTTTAGCAGGCTTTTAAAACTAGAAGTTAATTGGTAGGATTCTCACCCTGACTAACTATATATGCTGATACCTGTGAACTAAGCAACTGCACTGAAGACAGCATTGTGTAATACTAAGGTCATGCTTGGAATGCCTGTCATTCTGGTCTTCTAATATAGACTGCTTGTCATGTCATACCAATTACTACCATACTGTCTCTCAAGTAAATGTTTTTTTGTTTTCTTTTTTTATTAAAAAAAAAGGTAATAAATGAAAATAAGAAACAAGAAAAAACAAGAAATTTACCCGCAACAAAATTTAACTTTAAAGTAAGCCAAGGACCTATAGGCAAGGTTGATAGAATCTGCTATAGCTCATCTCTTATATCACTTAACCACTCATGCTGCAACTAAAACATTTTATTGCTGATGCTTCAAGGTAAAAACTAATTGCAAAATATTTTCAAAGGATTAAAATTATATGGTTTTCAAAACTCAGTTCTATAAGAGAGTCCCATGACCATCATTGATATCTATTACCTCTCTCTTCAACCATGCCCCTCTTGATCTCCATTATCCATGCCGAACACTTCTAATTGATCTCGATTGCTTACCTGGTGGTAATAGACTCATATGTAAAAAGGCAAAAGTTCTAGGGACTGATCTTTATTGGGCTATGGTTTCTAGAGTTGTCTACTCAATGTTATCAACAGAAATATAAGACTATGGAGCCAAATAGGTCTCATGAAACTTCTTTATAAGTAACATCTCTAATTCATTGTGATAAATAAGGCCCAATTACTTTATTGGTCCCTTTTCTTGTGTGCTTCCATACAGCCATAAGAATTCTAAAAATCTCAAGAACAAGTCATTTTATGTTCAGGAAAATGTTTCTTCTGTACTCTCTTGGGAGCAGGACTTTTATACAATAGAATTGTTAGTAGGTGAAAAACATATTTCTTTTTTTTAAATTTATTTACTTTTTATTTTTATTTTGGTACAGGGTCTCACAACACAAATTGGACATATAGTGATCCTCTTGTTTTCAGCCTGTCAAGTGCTAAGATTACAGGCATGTGCCACCATGCCCAGCCTCAATCACTGTCTCAGCATGTCCTGAGGGCAGGGCTAGCATAGTGCACCCCCATCGCTGCATCTGTGAAAAACATATTCCTTGAATGAACCACTAGAATCATTTATAAGAGGGGACAAACATATCTTTTACCTTTTGATTCTCACATGTTCTGTGGACATATTGAATGATAATGATTGTTACCTACAGATTCTAGCTGTTGGAAACCCAGCAATGACTGTGTTGGCCTTTGGTTCAATGTCCTTACAGAATCTTACAAGACAGTGGCCCAGTCATGTAGACTTTCTATGTAAGGTGGTTTTGAAGCTGTTTTAATACATTTTGGTTTTCCTAATCTGTTTCCTTGCTGAAGCTATTTTACATACCAATAGATTCTCATAAAAATGTTACACATTCAGTCTTCCAGAAGTGTTATAGCATGACAGCAGTGGTGGTGATGGTTTCCTCTCAAAAGCAAAATCTGCGTCACACATTTAGATATAACTCATTTATTTTAATAGTGATCTCAGAAAGCATAATTCCATTAGTAGAGAAAATTAATAAAGAGCAAAAAGACAACAAATTATAAATTTTATAGTCAGATAACATTTGTGGGTACATCTTGCATTCTCATTTTTCTAAGGAATTCTGTAAGACAAGTTTGTAAATTATATTACTGTCTTAATTAATTTTCTGGTCACTGAGACACAATACTCAACACCCCAATTTGAAAGAGGAAAGGTTTATTTTCACTCACAATTTGTAGAGGGTTCAGTCCAGAGTTGGCTGGCTCCAAGCAGGACAGCATGGAAGAGGGGTATGGCAAAGGAGATTCGCTTATGGCATGGCTGTCAGAAAACATAGAAAAGTGAAGGAAAAAACAGGGACAAGACAACCCCTCAGGCCATGTCCCAGAGATCAATCGCCTCTAAATAGGCTCCACCTCCTAACATCATATTTAGCTATAAACTCATTGGGGAACTACTTCACTGATAAGGGTCATATGCTCTTATGACCCAGTCACCTCACAAAAACCTAAGATATGAAAACATGAATATTTAGGGAGCATCCAGATCTAAACTATAACAGATCTTAAGGAAGGAGAAAGTACATTGATTCCCAACTCCCATTTTCATTGGGGACTTACCCTAGGGGCATTAAACTTTTAGAAGTTCTCAGGTGTCTTGTGCATGGGTAGAGCAAACTCCAGTACCATCAAAAAAGCATCAGGCAGAGAGACAGATAAAAAAAAATGTACTTGAAGTAAAAAGTTGTCAGCTTCTGAAGTTTTCATCACACATGAACTCTGCAACCGATCAAGACAGGCATCAAGAGCATCAGATATTCTGCTGAATTTGTTTTTGTCTCTTAGAAAGCAAGATTGTGAAAACATGTAGTGGGATAACTATGGAGGTATGCCTCATCATTCTAGTATAACCATGAGCAACAGTCAAATTGTGTGTTCTAGTATTTAAGCACTGTTTGGAATCTGGATTCTGAAGCAGCACAAATGGCTTGCCATACCTGGATCAAAGCTATGACAGTGTGTTGTTGGAACCCCTACGTATCCACTTATTCCAATGATGTGGTAAGTATCTAATTATCTATATTAAATACTTCCCTGTTTAAACTACATAGAGTTGTTTCTGATAGATGCTACGAACCCAGAAAAATATTGTACAGGTGACCTTACAGACAGCAGATATTCAATAATGAAACTTAGAATAGATTATATTATCTAGCTATATTTAAGGGGAATAAAAAAATCCCATATCATACAGAAACTCACGAATTGGTGCTCACTGGCAAAAAATAACAAATGCAGGTATTTGTGTTATCACTTGTTCCTTTCCAGAATTAATTTTTTATTAAGTAAAGTCGTTTGATAAGTAAAATTAATATCACAAATAAAGTGTTAATATCACAAACAACTGTTTATTAAAGTTAGCATCACAAACAAACTGTGACAAATTATGGTAAGAATAAAGAAGGTGTGGGGGAGGTGGCTACTTTTGACTTTACTGGAGAGTATAATTAAATAAAATAACAAATGTAGGTTTCTTAAATTCACAGATAAGGCCACAACATGAAGAATAAATATCCTGCTACTTTAAAAGTATTTCTTCTTTTGGACCAGTGAGATAGCTCAGTGGACTAAGTACCTGATTAGGCAAGTGCAGGGACAGGAGTTTGATCACCAGCACCACATGCCACGCTGGCTCCAACCCTAGGCATGCTGAGCCAACCATTAAAACTGGGTGTAGTAGCACATGACTGCAATCCCAGTGATGGAGAGGCTAAAGAGAAGAGGATCACTACAAGTCCAAGCTGCCTAGTGTACCAAATACATTAAATAAATATAAATGTATTTCTTCTTTTAAAAGATTTAAAAGAAAATATTTTTAAAGAAAGTACTTTTAGCACACCTGACAGGAGATGTGGAGCCCAGAAGCCAGTGGGGCCCAGTGAGTCCACTCCACTTTGGCAGACCACACCCAGAAGGAGCCAAAGAGCTCAATATCCAGCAGAGCTCAGCTGTTCCTCTTGATAGGGCACAGAAGGAAGGAGCCAAGCACAGCAGCCAGATGCAAGCCAGGCCAAGCTGGTCAAGTTTGAGTTCGGTAGATCTAGAAATGGTGAACTGAGGCATACTGCTAGGCCCCATGGGGCTCAGACTGAAGCCCAGACTATGAGAGCATCCTCATGACAAAGAGGTGGCAGAAAGTAAGTGGGAAGAGCTAGTCTGCTTGGAAGATCTCTAGTACATAAAGGAGAGGTGCCCAGACAGAACTCAAGGGCACTAACTTAAATACAAATTCCCAATTCAGGAACTACTTTGTTATACAGAATGTTTTCCACTATGGTCTAAAGTACAAAACCAATAATTACAAAAGTTTGTTAATTTTTGTTTTGCTACCTGTTTTTTGTTTTTATTTTAGGTTTTTTTTTTTTTTTTTTTTTTGCAGAACCAGGGATTGAATTCAGGTCCTTGTGCTTACCAGTGGAATGCTTATTCTACTGAGCCATCTCCCCACTCGCTTGCTACTTATTATTAGCATTGCTAATTATAGTACTGTAAGTAGGAAACTATATCTACCTTAATCACATGTTCTCTCTCCCACAGATTCTCCTGTGCATAATAATATCAGGAGGTTCTTGGGTAATAACCTCACCAAAGCCCTATACCAAAGGATGGAGGACAGTGCCAAATGGAAACCAATATCTTATTTTAAATCAGTAGAAGAGGCAAAATTTTGGGACAAACAAAAAACAAGAATCTCGGACACTGGAGAGTTATCTAAAGAACACACTCTTCACAGAGAGGCTTTGATTGCAGTGATACAGCTACCTACTATCAAACTTTCACCAAAAAGATATTGCAGAAATCCAACT
>PVKA01028944.1:0-28844 GCA_004027165.1 Ctenomys sociabilis
CCAGTATCCCTGAGATAGGAACCACTGCAGTGAGACGGGAGCGATAGGTTCTCCCAGAGGAAGATTGATTGTTGCTTCATGTTGCCACCCTGGTCATCAGGAGCACGCTTGGCATTCTCCAGCCTAATGCTTCACAGCACCAAGACGTTTTAGTAAAGGCTCATCATAGACCCAGCATTCCCCGTCTTCATGGAATAACCTTGTCTCCCACTGAATTTCCTTTTCCTTCCTTTCTCGGGCTTCTGCTCTTTGCCTTTCTTCAAGCCTGTGTTTTGCTTCAGTTGCTGCATCAATGTCTCTGATTTTCAAGTTGAAAGTGACATCCTTCCAAAGGCAGCGGGACTCATACTCATTCTGATCTTCCAACTTCCTCACTTTCTTCTTGATTATAGGCAACTTCTTAGTATCTACAAAGACTGTATTTTCCCCTGTTGCATATTTTGCGTACATTATACCATTCCATTCCCCTTCAACTGAACAAAAAGACTTCTTATCATTTGGAGAAAAAATCTCAGCAGTAATTCTGTGTTTCTTGCCCCCATAGAAAGGTTTAGTGTGGAAGACGATGTTTGCACTATAGCCCGTTTTGGAACAATTAATACTGCATTCTCCTCCTAATTCCACCCAGGGCACTGTAAGGATAGACCTTCCGTAACCATTAGGGAACGTGAGGATGTAATGTTCATCATAGTCTAGACACGAGACACAACCCTGCCCTATGTTGTGAACCCCAATTGACATCCCAAGGAACTTTGACTTGGTCCAGATATGAGCATTGAATTGTATCTTCTTGTTAAAACACTCAGCGTAAAAGGCTGAAATTGGTGGATGATGGGAAACCTGCTCAGCCACGAATGTCACACTGTTTTTAGAAACCCAAGGAACTGGTCCTTCTGAAACTAGTTCTGTGTTCTCTTCAGTGTCATTTGGTAACGTCCAGTGACACTGAAAGATCTCACCCAAAATGGGGTTGTACGGCTTTTTGGCAACTGATCCTTTCCTTCCTGCATGAAAGGCCGAAAGGTACCACTTCACGACCTGAACCATTCGGTCCCTGGGGTCCTTCTGGTCACTAATGCTCACAAACAGGTCCGGATGTGCAAAAAAGTCTGCATACATTTCTAAAAGAGATCTTCTTTCAAGAATAAATGTTGGAAGAACTACCTTAGTAAGATCCATCCCGAGCCTAACCTGTGACAGGAGGTGCATGATGACACTCTTGTGCTCCTCCACGGACCCGGCCTCCCCGTCATCATCTCTATCATCATGCGAATCAAAAAGGTCAGCATCACTTGTCCCATTGGACATGGAGGAGTTCAGTGACTCTGTGGTGTCCGGGCGCTTCAGGCTATTTCCTGAGCTGCTGTGGGTCAAGACTGAGGCAGAGCCAGAAGAATCTATCAGGCGCTTTGGGGATGAGCTGCTTTGATGGAATTCATCAGCGTCATAGAACTCATCTTCGCTGCTGGAGTATGAGAACTCTGGGACTGTATTTGGAGATAAGTTGACATGGCTTGGAGAAGTCAGACTGCTACTAGGTGGTGAATGCCCACTGCCTGTACTATTTGGTGTTGGAGTCTGATGATGTCCCAAGGTAGCTAACACAGGCCCAACTGGTAGGGAAGATGGACGCTGCTCTGATTTACACAACTGAGCAGGTTCTGGAGGTAAGACAGTCTGGGAAGGCATTGTGCTGATCACAGGTTCCAAGGGACTAGGCTGATATATTGCATCTACAGGATTAATAGTACTTATAAGTCCATCTGCGTGCATCTCAGCATTACTCTGGTCTTTAGCAATCTGCAGCAACACAATGCAGTGTTTAATTGATTCTACCATGCTATTTGTTGTCTCTTTGAGAGTTTCAATTTTCTTTCTCTGTTCATCATCTTTACAGTTTTGAAGCTTGTCGTCAAAAAGCTTTAGTTGTTCTATCAAGATCTGTAGGTAAGCATCAGCCTCTGTCAGCTTTTTGTCAAAGTCTTGCACACTAGGAACAAATCCTGAATCTAAACCTCTGCAGGCGGCCAGCAGGAAAGCCATTCGCTGAGGCCCCGCCCTCCGCACCCCTCGGGAGGGAGCGAGCTGCTCCCAAGCGCCGCAGTCCTCCCCACCGACAGAAAGCCGAACATCATATTTAAAGGTACAGGTGTATAATGCCTTCAGAAGCAGAATTCAATGTCTAAGTATTGCAGCAGCATATGTGTCCATCAATAAACAAATAAATGATAAAATGAGGCATCCATATGTAATGGAATACTATTTAGCTGTTAATAAACATAAATATGAGGCTTTTGCAGGAAAATGGATAAACCTTAAAATCATAACAAGAGGTCATAAATGGATAAACCTTAAAATCATAACATGAGGTGAAATAATCAGATGCAGAACTTAAGTACCTTATGGCTTCTCTCATTTGAGTAGAATATAGATAAAAAGAATGAAGACTGGGTGAAAGAAAATATGGAGCTAAGTCTTGGAAAGAGGAAAAGTAACTAGAGACTGGAATAAAAGAAGGAAGGGAAGGGAATATCAAATGGTTTAGGATGCGTTATGTATACGTGCCAACTCCTACAGTGAATGTAATTTTATGTGGAAGAAATGTGAACTAAAATTTTGTAAGAGTAATAATAATAAAAGGAAAAAAGTGATCTACAGACAGAGCATGGGAGTGGGGTAGAGAGAAGGAGAATACAGAATGAAAATATGCTAAGTACATGTACCCACTCCCTGAATTAAATATTAACATCAAAATATTGACTGACAAAAATGTAATAATTTTATAATTATTCTTTATAAAAATGTCAATGGAGATATCATTGAATATTTAAAATTTCAAAGTAATGCAACATTTATTTACAAAGATTTGCAGTTCACTTTAATTAGAAATTATTAACTAGGAAGTACTGCCTTATCTAAAGTAACCTGTTCAGGTCATCAGTGTTGATTGGCAGATCTCAAACCTGGACAGATTTTTCCTAAACCTTGTTGATTTGCCTCAGTTTTGGATATTTCAAATAACATTATTATATGTTTATATCCTCTTCAGATTTAAACATTATTATAATAATGAGTCATTGATAATCCATAAATATAAATATGGCTCAATAAATAAGCATCCCACTAACAGCTTTGCCCACATGCTTTTTTAAAATCATAAAGGACAGCACAAAAATGATTCATGAACGACCAAATTAAAGTTCATCCCACTACCTGTTGGATTATTTTGTAATCCTTGCTATATATATCACATGTATATGTGAATCAATAATTAATTTAGCAGGCATAACTCTTAAATCCTGTACATGAAATGGATATTCTTATTTATCTTACATTTTTCACTTCCTTGTTTTCCAAAATTCCACTTGCATGTGTAACTAGGATTTTCTAACTTTAATTATAAGTTATAATTATTTATATTATAAACAATTTATATTATTTGTTTTCAGTAGATGCATTGGAGGGCCTTGCATTAATAAGCTTGATACAAATTATGACAAATTTTATTTTAAGAAAAAGATCATGAAGTCTGTCACTATTGGGGAAATGTCTCTGATACTTATGCTACTTTCAATACATTGGTTCAAAAAGAATAATGTACTGGCTTATTGTATTCTTTCATGATTTATTGTTGCAGCAATTTCCCAGAAGCCCTCAAATTTGCTGTATTGGATGAAACTATATTTTATTATTTGGCTAAATCTATACATTTTTCAAATCAGTTCACAATTTTACTTGTTCAGCTCCCTATATAGTGAATATTTGGGAACTTAACTGTTTTTCATCCATCTGACAATATTCACCTAAACAAAGTTTTATTCATCATGCATTGGTTTCACTTCTTGTTGTAACAAAATTTATCCTACCCTAAAGTGAAACTGATTAATCTGTTTGACAAAATTTGCCTAGAGTAAGCCTACAGTGTAACATTGATGCATTGGAAGTGCAGGTTTTCAAATTCTCAAGCTCCATGAGGAAAGATTTATTCATTCTTGTAGGTAAATAAGTGTCTCAAATTTCCATTGAACTGTGCAGGTCCGTGCAGACTTTCTTAAAGCAAATGCATTTATCTTACTTTTCAGTTGATGAACTGCATGGGTATGTTTTCATTGCTGCCTGATTCTAGCCTTTGTTTCTTATTTCCAGTTGTTACTTACTCAAATAACACAATGCATTTATCCTGTACCATACAACTCCTTGTAAGTTTCTGAAGGCATTATTGATACACTGTTTATGATTAATGTAAATTTTATTACAATTCTGTGAGCAAACCATATTGCAGTGTACCTTCAATGATCAAGGTAAACAAAACTGACCTTAATATTTTTCTAGATTATTACCATAGGAGAAATTTTCTCAGTGCATATTCTTCAGAAAGATAGTTTTGTTTTATCTTCTTGGGATATTCATTTGTTTCATACTCTATAATTCAGAGCAGCTAACAGTATTTGAACATCATCTCAAATCTTTAATACCTACATTTTGATAACAAAATGTCACATTGAAAGAAATTTCCAAACATAAAGATTGGTTTTTCTGTACAAATATTATTGAAAAAGTGCAATTTTAATGCTGTATTTTAAATGTATTTCATTTGCATAGATAATTTTTAAAAAAATCTTTCATTAATTGATACTATAATTTATATGAGCAATTAAATATTTTTCAAATTTTAACCCATGGATATCTTCAGATAAAACAAATTAGTTAGCAGATGCTAGAGACTATGTCTACCTTATGTGTAGATGGACAAAATGTTAGACAAAGCCCAAACCAAAGCATCCCTCCTGCGCAATTGTTGAAAATCATTGAAATGTTGTCTTTATGAAATTCCCAGATTCATTTTGTACCCAGAGATGTCTCAAAAAGCTGCTAACAGGAATGAATTGGGAAACACTCCAACACACTTCTTTGCATTGAAAGTGCTGGTTGGAAAGTCAAACATGTTTGATCTCAGCAACTCAACACTGTGCATGAGAAAAACAGAACATCAAGGAATTAAACTCACACATGCACACACACGTGCACTCCTATGCATACACACCCACACACATCACACAACTAGCAATATCTCATTCATTTAAACATTAATTTTCTGTGAATCAGTGAGAATTTTTGTTGTTGCCCATTTCTGCAATCCCTTATAAAAATAATACTAATAAGAACATAAATCAAAGACTTTTTTTTTTTTTTTTTTTTTTTGCAGAACCAGGGATTGAACTCAGGCCCTTGTGTTGCCAAGGAAGTGCTTATTCCACTGAGCTATCTCCCCAGCCATGTAAAAGACGAATTTCATAACCCAGAAATCAGCACATGTTCTCTATAAATAAAATTTAAGAAAGTAATTAAGGAAAAAAAGGAAAAGAGTCATGTTGTCATGTAGTTCTTTCTTTGATTATTTTGGTGGAACTGGGGATTGAACTCAGCCCCTTGTGCTTGCCAGGGAAGTGCTTATTCCACTGAGCCATCACCCCTACCCCATTATGTACTTATAAGTTAAATCTAAAATTAAAGATCTTAAAAGTCTAGAAATATTGATCTAGAAATATACAGCACCAAAGCAAATAAACATAAGTCAAGTATACTGTTGTAAAGTTAAAAATATCATGGAATTTACAGCTTTATTAGAATAAATATGAAGAAATCTATATTCCTGCAGATGAAAGAGAGTAAAGAGTCAAGATTGAGAAATGAATGAGAAAGTTTTGTTGTGTTTTGTTTTTGTAACTGGAATTGAACTGAGGACCTTGTGCTTGCAGGTTGGCAATCATGCCACTGAGCTAATTCCTCAGCCCTAACTGAGAAATTTCAATAAATGGTAAAATTTTAAAATAAGAACCAAGCAAGAAATATAGCAACAAAGTTCAAACTAGACTTAGTGATTTTTACAAATGAAACATCACTTTTCTAAAAATGTAGTAATAATAGCTATGAAATATTTATGGGATTTTTTAAAAATCAAAACTGTATATGAAAACTCAATATACATTTTTTAAAAGTGTTCATAAAAATGAGAAATATTGAAAGCAAATTTACTAAAACTTTTTATATTCTATAATTTACAACTAATGGTTATGGTTAGCTACTATTCTAACCATCAAGAAAAATTAGATTAGATAACTTTACTGAGATAACACATACAGGAAGCAAAAAACTGAGTTTTAAAGCAAGACAGGTAAAAGATATTCCATGTAATACAGAAATATAGACACAGACATAATATGAAGAAATCAAGATAAGGAACTAAATATAAATTTGTCCTATAGATAAATACAGATGGATCAGTTCAATGAATAACAACTTTACTAAATCCACCAGCTATAGTGAAACCATCTTATGCATATAAGAATCATATCTTAAACAAATAGTGTTTTAAATTAGTAATAAAAGTACCAAATAGGATAATTAAATTCCAGACTTACCATATTTATAATACATAAAAGTAAATTCAAGGCTAGATGAATAATACCATTACAAATAATGTAAAAATTTAAAAAATGTATCATAAGCAATATTTCAAGCATGTCATTATAATTCATTACATCTTTTTGAACTGATAAGTAGTTGATTTGAGACAATTCACCTAGAATAATGCATGTGAAAAAATTACACAAATTTGCATTTTATAATATTTTTAAGTGTTACTGTAGAATAAGTAATTAAAGAGGTAGAAAGAAATTAGCATGGAGTATTTTAGTTCCTTTGTTGTAGTCTTCTAAGCAATTAAGAAACTAAGAAGTGACTGACATACTTGTTGATTTGAGGTTGACAGCCTGGATTTAAATGCACACAAAAGAAAAAATAAAAAATGTGTAACAGCTCCACAGTTCTCATGAAAACCAGAGGAGATAAGGCCTTGCCAACATGGAATCACATGACTAAAGCTTGGTTTTGAGTTGCTTGAGTAAATTATTAAATTAAATTTTCCAGTGTTTCTAAGTACATGCAAGTTACCTACAATTTGGAAAACAATATATGTGTACAGATTCACAGGCTGTTCTATAATCATTAACAGGTTTCATACGGAAGCCAATAAGAACACTTTGATGGAACTTCGTAAAGAAACAATGTGAGTATAAATTAAAAATCAGACATTTAAAACTATATTTTTGTATAAACAAACTGATAAAATAATTATGATAAATTCTTAAAAGAAGTGAAGAGGATGGATTTTTTTTTTTTAATTTGTACAGGGTCTCACTACATAGCTTGGCCTCATAGTAGGCCTCCTACTTTCAGCCTTCCCAGAGCTGTGGTTACACACGTGCACCACCACATTTGGACTCTGTGCCCCACTCAGCTAACCTAAGGGTGGGACCCGCAGCGTGGCATGGGTCACTAGGCATTGAATCTGGCCACTGTGCTTGCCTAGGCAGCTGCCTAGTCTGCTAAGCTATCAGGCTGCCCTGCAAAATGCCTGTAGTTTCATCACACTACAAGCCATCTTTGAGTGATGCGATAAACATGGTGAAGTTGATTCTAATGTACTTTCAAATAAATACATTTCTTGTTATTTGATTGTAGCTCACAAGTATTTTTGTTTATCACATTTACTTCTAACACTTAAATGTAAGCTCTGGTTTTGAATTAATTAATTGTTCTTTTTATTTATCTGAGTGAATTTCATGTGATTTTGAAAGATTCATTTGATCTTGTTCAAGCAAATTATGATTTTCCACAGGGTTATCTTTTTAAATTATGTCCTCTAGATTATTTGCATATTTTTATTAGAATTATTTTTAGGACATGAGTTGTGAATTATTGCTAGTTCATGCATCAAACAATCTTATCGGAATCACTCCAAAAAGGTAAATATGAATTCCAATCATGAAATGTATTCAGAAGTTGTTCTTATAAACAGCTAAAATTGAAATTCTACTTGTATTAATAGAAGTGCTCTCTTAGCATCAAAAGACACATTCTTATTTGACTTTGTTTCATGGTGATAAAAAGTAATGGCTTAATAATCAATAGAGCTTGTCTTACTGTCAATTTTGACATATTTTTAATAATAGACTAATGATTTTTGGCATGGCTTAGTGATAATACTTTCATATATCATTAAAAAAAGAGAATAATAATTTATTATATGTAAAGTTGAAAAGCATTTATGTTGTTCTCATAGAGTGATGTGTATAGTAGGGCCCCAGAATGCTAATTTTCTACTACACTTTTGACAAAACACTAAAGAAGTAAATATAATATGCACTTGCTTGTCAGTTTATTTCCAGGACACTATTGTTACTTACAACATGCTCTTATTCTCATGCGGGTGAAACTGGTGAAAATAATAGACTTGCAAACAATTTCTTCTTAAGATTTGGTAGACAGGGAAGGACAGTTTTAGAAGTATGTGCTTATTGTAAACATAGCTGTTGGACATTATGATGAATAATGATGTATAAAAGAAAGGATTTGTTTTATTGCAAGGAAACATGGAATGCATAGATTTATGACATGTGATTCTTAGAAATATCAGATAAACTATGCTCATATTTAATATTTAAGAAGACTGACTTATAAAATAAATATTACCTGTTGGTACTCTGGAAAAAATATGTGCACTTTAATGAACTACGGATGCAGTGATGTTCCTCCACGAGTTCTCAGGACTCCTTGATCCTGCTTTACCTTTTGAACATTTAACTTTTTGAAATAGCTGGTAGGACTAGGTATTCAAGTAGATCTCCAGTTCAGGAAAGTCCAATTATACAAGATCACTTCATCTCACTTCCACCTTTAAGAATCATTCAAGAATGATTTTGCAGAGGAGGACTGGGGAGATAGCTGAGTAGAATAAGCACTTACCTGGCCAGTCCTGTTCAATCATCGGTACTGAAAAAAAAAAGGATACAGAGGAATCCAGTTGCAGTACCTGAGAAGTCACATTGTTAAGAGTGTTTATCTGTACCCAGAAATCTCAAAGGAAAGAAAAGTGGGCAACACAACATGGAATCTTTCACGTCTATTTCTCTGCCCTCTTCTTACCTGTCAGTCTTATATCCTGTGCCTAATTTCTCTCCCGTTCTCCTTCTTCACATCTCCAAATGCATACATAAGACAATTTCTGTTAAAGCTTTAAATTTTTTGAATAATACATATTGTACTTCTTACTCCATATACGACTACGTGTTTAACTTATATACTTGGTAATAATTTTAAAACTCTTGTAAAAGTTGATATATTTACCTTAATCTCAAGTAGGTTATTTAACTTTGCTTTTAACTTATTTTATTATTTCATATTATATATAATTTGGCATCAGTTATTTTATATACTGTTTAATATATACACAATTATTTTCTATGTGTTAAAATATATCGATTCATATTTTTAGATTTTGCCATTTTTCTTATGCTTACAAAATGTATTTTCCACTTAAATGATTTCAAGTCTTTTTATCTTTTACTGTTCCTTCAATTATGTTGACATTTAATTAAGTCTGAAATATATATTTCATATGGCCTTGGGATTTGTTCTAAAACTTTTAAATGACAAGTGTCTGATCATTATTTATTGGTAAACTTACCTATTAACTCTATTTAGGAATAAAGTCTATCATATAGTAAATGCTTATACATAATCTGTATGTGGTCATACTTATTTATATGTATTCTTCAATCCTTTGACTTAAAAATCCCATAATTATAATTATATATTCATGCCACGGAGCTATCTTGCTGGCAATATATATTTATATATTCATAAGACACTTCTATACATTTGAAATTCAGTACCACATTTTGTTCTATTTCATGAAAAATAAGATGTTTTGGAGGAAAGCATATTTTCAGTGTCTTTGCAGAGTAATTGGGCATAGGATCCCTTTGCCAAATTAATTATTATTACTATGAATGATTTCCATTCCCCATTTGTTTGTATGTATGATGTTTTATATTTCATCTAGATCTCATTGTTTTTATTGACTTAGCCCTTTCTGTTGTAGGCAAATTAAATAGTCAGAATTTCAGAATATTGAATGCTTTTATGGTCAGCCAGAAAGCTCAGTAGACTAAAGTGCCTGGTTAGGCAGAACACAGAGCCTAGGGTTTGATTACAAGGGAGCTGTGCTGACCCTACCCCCAGGGCACTTTGAGATGGAGATTGAGACTTGGCAGGGTGGCAGGCGCCTGTAATCCTAACTTTTGGAAGAATGAACACAGGCAGATCTACATAGTGAGACCCTGAGACTCTGTAGACTCTGTAATAAATAATAAAAAAGTTGAGTGCTTTTATAAATAAAGCATTAATTTCTTCCATTTCATGAGATAAACTGATCATACTTATTTATTTATTTATTATTTATTTATTGCAGCACTGGGGATCAAACTAACGGTCTTGTGCATGCCAGACAAGCACTTACACTGCTGAGCTATTTCCCTGGCTATTCTGTTATTTATTAACATCACTAAGTCCCAGTGGCTTTTGTCTTTTATGTAGCACAAATGAGCTCTTCAATCCCAGGTTTTTGATGAATTTCTGTACTGATTTCCACAGTGGTTACATCGCTTTACATTGCACCATGAGGGGTAAAGGGCTACCTTTGTCTCCTCAGCCCCTCTGTGTTTGATATGAGTTTATACCTTGATGATAGCCATTTTTCTAGAATGAGAAGGGATCTCAGGGTTGTTCTAATCTGTGGCTATCAAAGGGCAGTGATGTTGAACATTTTTTATATATTGATTTGCCATTTTTTTCTTCATCTGAGAAGTATTCATTCAAATCAGATGAACAGTTTTAAATAGGGACTTTTACTTTGGCACTAATGTTCTTTATTTATTTTTTTTAATGTATTTTACATAGAGTTCCACGGTCTGAGATACAATTGACTAAAATGTTTCCTCACTCTGAGTTTTCTTGTTACAAATTTGGTGATTTCTTTGATGTGTGCTTTTTAATAAGATGAAATCCCAGTTCTTGAGTCTTTGAAGCATTTCCCATAAAGTTTGGGTTTTGGGCAGGAAATCTGCCTGCCCCTATGTCTTCACGGCTTCCTCCTACTTTATCTTCCAGTATATTTAGCGTTTCTGATTTAATATTTAGATATTTGATCCATTTTAATTTTAGTTCAGTGAATAATGATGATAGATATGGGTATAGTTTTACTCATCAGCACATAGAAAGTCAGCTTTTCCAGCACCATTTGTTAGAGGCTATCTTTCTTCCAGTGAATATATATATATATATATATATTTTTTGTCAAAGATAAACTGAGTGTATTTTCTTGTTTCAGCACCTTCTACTCTGTTCTGTCTTCAGATCTGTTTTTATTTTCTGGTACCATGCTGAGGCTATAACAGCAACTTGTAATATAATCTTATGTCAGAGATATGGTGTCCCCGACTTGTGTTTGTTGCCCAGCAACAATTGCTTTTGCTATTATAATCCTCTTCTCTTTCCAAATGAATTTTAGGAATGTTTTTTTCTAGTTCTATGGGGTATACTAATGGCATTTTTAATCATTTTTTTAAAAATGTATTTAGTACAGAGTCTCCAGGGTCTCCACACCTATCAGACTCACAGTGATCCTCCTGTTTCAGCTTCCCAAATACTGGGATTGCAGGGCTGCACCACCACACCCTGTCTTATTAGCTGTCTCAGTGAGCCTTGGGGGCAAGGCTGGCACAGCATGCCTAGATGGAGCCCCAGCCATTATGCTCTGCCTAAGAAAGCACTTTAGTCCACTGAGCTATCTGTCTGGCCCTGCGAATGGTGTTTGGATCAAGGTTGTATTAAATCTATATAAAAATTTTGGGAGTATGACCATTTTTCACTGTGTTGGTTCTTACCATCCATGAGTAAGGGATATCTTTCCAATTTTGGATAACCTCTCCAAATCCTTTTTCATAGTGCTATAATTTCTTTTGTATAGGCCCCTCACTTCGTTTACCAGATACATTAGTAACTCCACCTCTCTTCTTGAGACAAGAATTACCCTGATATCAAAACCAGAGATAGTCAACCAAAAAGAGAACTATAGGCCAATGTCCATAATGAACATAGGTAAATTCAAAAATCCTAAAGTAAAAAAATACTAGCAAACAGAATGAAGCAAATCATGCAGAAGATTATACACCATAGCCTTGTGAGACTGCTTCAGTGAATAAATGAATAGTTCAACACATATGAATCAATAAATGTAATACACCATATCAACAAAGCCAAAGAAAAAGCATATGACAATCTCAATAGACACTGAAAAAGCTTTTGAAAAAGTCCAAACTTCATTCAAAATAATAAAAAAAAAAACTATAGAAAATTGAAAATGATGGTCTTTATCTCAATCTTATAAAAGCCAACTATGACAAACCACAATTTAATCTTACACCAATGGTGAAAAACTGAAAGCTTTCACTTGAAAATCAGGAACAGGATAAAGATTCTGCTACCACTATTCCCATTAATACAGTTCTTGAAACATTATCCAGAGAAATTAAATGAGTGAGATAAATAAAAGGAGTAACTGTAGATGAGGGAGAAGTTATTGTTATTTTCAGAAGACATGATACTTTGCATAGAAGACCCCAAGAGCTCCATCAAAGACCACTACATTTAAGAAATAAATTCATTTCTGCAGCTGGATACAAATGAAACAAATTTAACATTTATGAAACAGTTACATTCCTGTACTCCAACAACAGAGTCATAGAGAAAGAAATTATGGAAACCAGTTCCTTCACAATAGTATTTAAAGAAATGAAATACATAGAAATCAATCAGTTCATGTGCAGACAAAGTATTCAAATATTCTAATGCTGTTAATCATTTGTTGCCAACTTTTAGCAACTATAAATAACTAATAATGTCTGTAATTTTTAAGTAATTAATAAGAGATTTTTCTTAAACCTAGGTAATTTTATTTATTTATTTTTATTTATTTTTATTTTTTTATTTTATTGAACTACAAATGTAAATCAGATAGTTTCAAGACACCTTAACAATATAGATTCAACAAATTAATACATTGCAAAATGTTTTCATAATGTTTTGGTATCGTACAAGGTGCATACATGATATTATATTTACAGACATTATTTTAGCAGATATCTCTTATCAGTGAATTAAGAGTGTAGCTGCTTACTTATCTTATTTTTTATACCTGAATTATATAAAAAATTCAATAATTATTTTCCTAGTGGATGACCGTAGTACTAGAAGCCGACATAATATCCTGTCCAACCACCATTAGTGCAGATCGTGCCTATTATAGAATTATGTAGAAGCACAGCGTTATCTATCCCAACTGTACTGTCTATACACACACATCATGATTTTTTCTTTCTATACCCCTTCCTTTGTCTACACCTGTCAAAGGTGGGCACTCCATTGACATTCAATTAACTTAGGTGCTTGAACTCGACACCACAATCCAACACAGTCCAGCATTCTACAACAATAGTGAGTTATTCAAACAAATTGTCGACCATAGCCATTTACAGCTCACCAGCCAGGTAATTTTAATAGATGTTTCATGCAGAAAAAGATTTTTAAATGCTAGATTTAGGCAGATTCGCAAAAGGCATGGAGTAAGGCAGGAATGGAAAAGTCAGAAAAATAATTAAGGTGTGTAACCTAGAGTTAGCAACTCCTCATTGTAAAATTAATCATTATCTATGGTAAATATGTACTAACGGGCCCAGGGGATGGCTCAGTTGGATAAGTGCTGCCCTGGCAGATGCAAGGGCCTGAGTTCATCCTAGGTTCCCTCAAAAAAAAAAAAAAGAAAAGAAAATGTACTAATAAAAGTAAACTTAATTCTAGTTCTTTGTCACTGTTAGATTAAGAAGAGCAAAATTAGCCAATTCACTGCTAAGGACACCAAAAATTTATTCTGTTTTTACTTAATTGTTAAAATGTATTTTGGACAGGGTTGTAGGGTTTTGCTGCACAGATCACGATCACAGTGTTCTTCATTCCCAGCCTGGGATCACAGGCTCTTGCCACCACACCTGGTCTCAGTTACAGTCCGAGTGTGCCTGGGGCAGAGCTGGCACAGCACGCTGGCAATCGAACTCCGGCCATTCTGTTCTGCCTAAGCAGGCTCCTTAGTCTGCTGAGCTATGTGGCCAGCTCCCATTCTCAATAAATATGTGTATGGTTAAAGAATGGTCCCACTTAGTTTTTAGGGATTTAGAACACAGTTATGAAGTTCTATTTATGCATTTGAATAGAGAAATAATTATTGAAAAATTTATATTTCACTTATTTATATATAAAACAGTTACTATTTTAAGTACTAACACTACTGATGTTTATTTTTGTGTCCAATATAACTAATGTGATGTTTCAAAACATACAATAGCTATGTATTATAAAACTCCTTTACTAAGGTATGTACAATGTACTCATAAACAAAAAGATCTATCATAGTAAGAAAAATAATCCTCTATTGAAATAATAATATTTAACAGACAATCATTGAGAAGACTCACTAACTTGATTTCCTATAAATAAAAAAACATACAAAATCATTTTTGGTGCACAATGTTCAAATTAAAAGTATTCATGCACACTTCCCCAAACTTAACCTCTAATACTTCACCCATAAAAATGATTTTACTCCTAAAATTTTGGAAAATAGATATCTTTAACATCATCAAGTCAAATACAGTCTGGAATTTAGAAATCTTCACTGCTTGCACATAGTCCCCAGAAAGTTTTAGGATCTGGCATTTTCAGTTCAGCATATATGCTCTGTATCTATATAGTGCCTTTTCTTGTAGCAAATTATACTTATTTTTGACAACTTACTTATTATTAATGTTTTCAAGTTATGCAAATCAATAGAAGCCATCATAGTCTAATAATTGTGTGGCTTAACCTGCAATTATACATTTGCACTTTGTTCCTAATTAATCTTCCAATCCTGTAGTCTGCTATGGAAATACTTTCTGCTTAAGGTTTCAGTTACCATATGAACTCAGCTATTGTAGAATACCACCACTTCTACTGGTTGAAGAAGGCTACATCCATGACAGCTTCCTTGTATACTTCATGAAGGATCTAAGAAAGACAGCTACCATTAGGATTATTTATCATTTACAAAGGAGACTCTTTGAACTTACACATAGCCTAATGCAATTTGGTCTAGATTTTATGAGCCCTTTAGTCCAACAGGTCACAGCCTTTGGCTTCTGTAATTTCTTTGTCCCTGTTCATTAGAGAGGTCAGACTGTAGTTCTCATTTTGGCTTCGTACTTACTCATGTCTTTTAGATCTGATGTTCTGTCTTTACTATCTTTCATATAGTTTAGCAAATGATCTTATTAAGTCATCCCTTTACCTTGATATTTTGATGATTGTGTATATTTTATGTCATTGTCTGGCTATCAGTAAGAATTCTATTAAAGTCATTCAGCAAGAAATTCTCTAATTTTTGTTCTTTCCTTGATAATTTTTCATCCACTGATATCTGCTTTTTCTGTGTCTTGGATGTTAATCTCAGCTAGTTCTTGTTGTGTTTGTAGGCCAGTTCAGTTTTACACTGTAAATTATTTTCCATTATAATATACTCTGAATAAGATAATTTTAATTGTGTATCTGTCTTGGTTACTTTGCTCTTGATGGGACAATATGCCCAATACCCAGAATTAAGGAAGCAAAGGGTTATTTAGCTCACAGTAGAGTCCATGCTTGGCTGGCTTCAGGGCAGGGTAGAGCATGGCCGAGGACACCTGTTTATGGTAGAGGCAAACAGCAAAGAAAAAAAGGAGGACAGTTGCTATAGCAGCTAGCTAGCCTTTCTTCCCTCCTTACATTATGATGCAGATTATTCACTCAGGGAGAAGACAACACCCACACTCATAATCCCAATTTTGGATTATTAATTAATGACAAACTCTAGAAACTGCCCCCTGACTGCATGAAGCTTTGAGGGGACAACTAGACACAAACCATAGTAGTATCAATGGCAGGGCACTGGTTATCTTTAATGCAAGGTCAAAATGTGATATATGCAGATAATTTATTATTATTCTACTATTATCCTATTATTATCCTACTCTACCTAAATTATCTTTTATTAACTTTTCATTTATTTTATTACAATAATAAATTATTTTTTCTACTGGTATGTATTTGGGATGGAAAATGTTTACATCTGTCCTGGGGAATTCGAAATCATATGCATCTAATGTTGATAATTATTTTATATCAACATCCCCACACTCTCATCCTCTATTCTCTCTTTCCTGCATCTCATTCCTATCTCTAAAATTTGTAGCTCTCTTTCCGAACATGTCTTCATTTGCATTTTGCTTTACATAATTAATATATAAGTTTTTCATATAAGAAAAAGTATGTGGTATTTACCTTTTGGTGTCTCATTTATTTCACTTGGCTTTATGGTCTCAATATACATCTGTTTTCTTGTAAATGAATCATATTCATCCTTCAGATGGCTAGGTGGTTTTTTACTGTGTGCATATACACATATGTGTATGTATGTATGTATGCTGATTGGTATGCAAGCAGCTTCCATAACTTAGCTATTTTGAGTTGTGTTTGTACTTGGCGCTCTGGGGAGGATATACAAAGCAATATCAGAGTTTTTATTATAGAAGTAGTTTAATTCCTTGGTTAGGTAATTCCAAGGTATTTAATTTGTTTTTAAGCCACTGTGAATGAGGCTGTTCTGTCCCCCATCACTATATGCATATATTGATTATTTTCCAGTGCTTTCTAAAAGAAACACCTTAGTCCACTCACTTTGGTATTACTCCTAAAAGTCCAGGACCTGTTTTCCTTCTTTTTTCCATCATCCCCCCAAAAAGATTTCCTAATAATCTTTCATTAGAGGTTTCATTACTCTACATTTCCTTACCTGAAAGCAATAACACATAAGAATATCTGAACATAAGTGGGGTGTTAACTTAACATGATGTAAATCACAAATGTGGAGTTCTATTGTCCTTTGTTTTTTGCTACATCTTTTTACTGATGCATTTAGGAGATACAGATTTGCTCTATATTTTACTTGACAGCCTTTTAGCCTTATGTTGCTTTTACAATTTTCATGTTGGTAGAGTAGATTGGAGCAACAACATGACTCTTATAAGTCATGTAAAACATGAGATTTCTTGTGCTAATTAAAGCTGACAACTACTGTTCTTAAGTCTGCATGGATGGATTTCACTGGGGCCATCTGGCCTGATTCTCTTACATCCATGAGGGGATGTTGAGACTCTTCTGTCTGAGTTTCCTTTCCTACTAGAGAGGCTTCCTGTTCTAGGATCTTTCACAACTCACAATATGTAATGGGGCAAATTGCTCCATCAATTTACTATATGCATTTAAGAGGATAAAAAAGAAAACAAAAAAACAAAAAACCTCTGTCATTGTTAGAGATTTTTAACTGCTACTTTTTCTTTTCTTTCTTTTGGAGGTGTGATTTTTATTTAACACTGGAGAAAGATCTACCTGAAAAAAATTTTAGTCCAATTTGTCTTTTTCTGTCTTTATGGTTGTAAAACAAGGAAACATCTTCACCCAGTCCTCCACTTCCTTCCTTTAGAAATGATTCCCTGCTTGGGATGGATGGATAGGTTTCTCAGGTAGGACCATCCCAGCATGGGTGATTATGTGTAAGATCTAAAAGTGACGTTTTAAAAATCCACATAGCAGTTAATATAAGCCAAAGGAGCATGAGAAGTGGCTATGTTCTCACCAGAAAGAGCAATAATATGTTCTGTGACACTTTGCTTGGACCACTCCAGGGGCTCCCACGAGTCCGCCAAGGATTTGGTCAAAGCTAGAGCACATCCCATGCTACTCACTGAAACAGGGTGTAAGACACTGCTCCCACTTGATATTTCCTTAGCTCTGTGAAGTGGGCTAATGGTATTTTGACTGAGATTGTATTAAATCTGAGTTAAACTTTTGAGAATATGATCATTTTTACTATGCTAGATTTTCCTACACATGAGCAAGTGATATGTTCTCATTCCTGGTCTCATCTTTGATCACCTTTTTTCAGAGTACTGTACTTTTCAATGTATTTATAATTCCTTCGTTAGATTGATTCCTTAGTATTTCCTTTTAACTGCTTTTGTGAAAGGGGTGATTTCTCTATGTTCTCTCTCACTGAGCCTGTCATTTGGTCTTAGGAATGCTATTGATTTCTGAGTGTATCCTTTGTATCTAGCTATGATGCTAAATCTCATGCTTAAATCTGGAAGTCATTGGTAGAGTATTGGGGTTTTCTATTTGAGCACCATTGTTTTGAAATAAAGATATTTACAATCTTGCTTTCTTTCATAAAATTATTGCTTTTGTTTATGTCTCATCTCATTTCTCTGGCTAATATTTTCACAGATATGTTGAAAAGGAGTGGTAATAATGGACATGCTTGTCATTATTCCTGATTGTAAAGTAAAAGCATTCAAATTTGACCATTTACAATGATGTTGGCTATTGGTTTGTCACAGATGGCTTTTATCAGATAACTTCCATCTATTCTTATTTTCTTTTCTTTCTTTTTTTTTTTTTTTTTTCAGAACCAGGGACTGAACTCAGGTCTTTGGGCTTGCCAGCAAAGTGCTTATTCCACTGAGCCATCTCCCTGGCCCCCCATTCCTCTTTTCTGTAGGGCTTTTTATCAAGAATGGGCATTGGTCTTTATCAAATGCTCTTTTATCATCTATAAGTTTTTCACAGTTTTAATCCTTGATTCTATACATTTATTGATCTGTCTGTGTTCAACCAACTCAGAATCTCTTAAATAAATTGTCCTTGGTCATGGTAAATGTTATTCATGATATATGTTGCATGATGCATGTTTTTCTTGATGATTTCCTGCTTTTTATTTGCCAGTGTCTTGTTAAGGATTTTTGAATCTGTGGTCATTAGTTTGGCTACAGTTGTCATTTTTGGTTGGATACTTATTCTTGTCTTTTAAGACTGATGCACTATCTTCATTTTTTTCATGTTGTTTTGCAAAATTTCAATGGAAGTTTTAATTTTCTGGATATCCTTTTGAATCTTTTTCATGTATTCAGTTTCTTTATGTTGGGAATGCATGGCTTTAATTGTTTTTCGATATTCCTCTTTTTTCATTTTATTCCGTGTCTGCTCTAGATTTGCTAAGCAACTCCTTCATTACAGAAAAAGATAGAAATTTTTTTTTCTTTTTTACCTTGTAAGATTATTTCTCTTTTGATACCTTCTATAGCTATATAAATAACTATTATTTCTTCTATAATGACTACTGTCATTATAGTTAATTCAGGAGGATAGCTTCTATTTTTCTCTATCTGACTGTCTCCTGGATTGGTCTCCTGAGGTGAAAATCTTTGGCTGAATTTTGCTTCTGTGTGTTGTCATTTTCTATTTTTTAAAATATTAATTTGCATTTTTTAAATGTAAGGTAATATAAATCACTAAGTATTGAAGCTTCCCTAGGAAATGTCAGTTCCTGCAAGAAGTCTTGTAGGATGTATTCCAGAAAATGACATTCCCACTTCTTCTGTTGCTTTCCATTTGGCTCAGCACCTAGACCTTGGTACTGTGCTGTGGGGATCAGTGTGACCCAGATTGTCACAGTGTTGTCAGTCAAAGATGAACAACTATTTACAATATATATGGCATCTAGGCTATATTAGTGCAATTAATAGTAACAATATCATTAAACATAACCACCAACTGATAACTTGTGGGGACTGCTGATAATTCAGTGTCTCTAACTATAGAATCAAGTGATATTTTGTATAACAATCTCCAACATAGACCAGAAATTACTATGTAGTGGGTTTTTCCTTAGTAAGATGATTTTACCCTGTGTGTTTAGGGGAAGGTAAGAGGGATAGAGGACCAAACAAAGTGATAGCTGAAGAGAAATGTAGTAAAAACAGGCTGAAGGACTTAGAATGATCACCCAAATTTTGAGAAGATGAAGAAGACAGGTGAAAAAGTACGAAGGAAAAAGCAAAAGAATTTTGAGACAAAACAGAAAGAGTAGACAGTATTCACTCACCAGTATATTTCAGTATATACCTAAAGACTGATACGCAGAGAGAGGGACTGGACCTAGAAGACAAAAGAGTTAATACCTATATAACACCCTCCCAGAAATTGAACTCAATGGTACCAGAAATTGTGGTACCAGAAATTGAACTCAGTACCCTGCACTTGCCAGGTAGGTACTTATTTTGTTGAGCTATCTCCTGGCTAATAAAAATAATTTTAAAGATTGAAATAGAGAGATTTTTAAAAATACCTTCCATTTCTGCTTCCAAGTTGCTGTTAATTCTCTATTTAAAGCTGCAATCTGTATTGAATATTCTTGTCAAGTCTACCGTAGCATTACTGCCGAATGTGACTCTGCAGCAGGCCACAGCACTGTGGGCTCTTACACAGGCTGGTGACGTGGCACAGGGAGCATGCTCCTCTGCAGCTAGCCATGGTCCCTCGACAGCTGGCCCCTGGTAGTGTGCTGGGCCCTGGGCAGCGTGTGCCTGTTCATCCCCAACCCACCTGCCTGCTTTCACCGGAGGTCACAGAGCAGGGTGGGCAGGGGTGTCCTTGTCCCATCACTGGCCAAGGACTCTTACATGCTTTTGCCTTTGAACCAGCAGACAGTAATGTTCTTTTCCTGCCACATTCCAGGGTCCTGCTTCTAGTCCTTTGCACCTAGAGCTAACGACTGGATTTGGGTCTTCACAGGCCTGGCACCTCAGTTGTCTCCTTCTTCTCACTGTGTTCCCCTCAGCCTTCTGTCCAAATGTGGGTTGTCTATTGTGACTGGACAACTCTTCCTCATTCCACACCCAGAGACTGGTGCTGGAGTGACAGCAGGCTTTTCGTTTTCTAGGAAATTGAACCCTGGAGCCCTCTGAGGGAAAATGGTGGGCCCACCATCCAGCAGCTGCTCCATGTGCCTAGGAGCGGGGCACCACCACTCTGGTTCACTCATCAGCCAGTGACTGTGTGGTAGCTGCTTTGCAAAGTGTCTTATCTTCTCATTGCTGCCTAAGACTCTCCTTGGGCAGTACAGAATGCAGTCCATTATCTATTAAGATCCTGAGGAGGTGTACAGCCACTCCCTGAAAGGACCATGGATTTTGATGAAGTCATCATTTAAATTAACCAGTCAGTTGCTTGGGAGATTTCAGTCCACTGTAAACACTATGAGAAAAGTGGGTTGCGGGACATAGTCCTAATTGGTCATTTTAAATCCAAAGGCATCTGTGATAGGTGAACAACAAAGAATTAAGAAGTTTGTGTACCTTACTTGCATATAAGTATTTCTAAGTTGACAAGACATATAGCTACCCCATCCAGGACTCCTGCTGGAAATCCAGGAGTGGTTCTCCTTTTCCTTCTCCTTATTTTCTTTCTTGTTTTTTTTTTTTTTTTTTTTTTTTTTTCCCAGAACTGGAGACTGAACTCAACCTTGCACTTGCCAAGCAAGTGCTACTGAGCTATCTCCCCAGTCCCTCTTTATTTTCAGTAAAACTTTCCTAATCTCAAAAATAAACTTGGAAAGAAATGAAGATCTAAAATTTTTACTTAATTTGTTGCAAGCTGCATTTCTCAAGTTCCATGAGAATGTTGAGAATATTGGAAAACAATATTAGTGCTTATTCCTGCCTTTCAGTGTATTCAAAACATCTGTATAAAACCTATACCGGCTCTCACTTATGCCCCCACTCTAGTCCAGCATTGGGATTGGTGCCAAGGCATCACGCAAGATTTTCTCTTAGAACATATTAGTCAGGCCCTACATATCCTTTAAGACAAATTCCCCTCTACCACAAAGTAAAGGAAATATTATTCTATTTATTAAACTAATTATTAACAAGGTAGTTCATGCTCCAGAATGACTTAGAAGGCTTGTTACAATAGTGCTTGATGGCCTTCACCAAAAATTTCTGATTACTGAGTCTAAACTGATCCCAAGAACTTGAAGTTCCAGTGAGTTCCACAGTTACTCTGATTCTATTGATGTATCTTATGAGATTGCTGAAGAAATTAGTTGATACATGCATATAGAAGAAAAACAACAACAAAAACTATATATGTATAACAAGGCATTTGGTACAGGGTTTTACTACCCAGCTTGGACTCATAATGATCCTCCAATCTCTGCCTCCGCAGTGCTGAAATTGCAGGAGTGCACTACACACCCAGTCCTGGTGGCTGGCTTGACGTACCTGGGCTGGCACTGCCTGCAGCACCAGTCACCAAGCCAGGGTCCTTGCGCTTTCCAGGCAGGAGGTCAGACTGCTTAACTATCTCCACAGCCCTAAAACAGCATTTTTAAATACCTTCTACTTCAGTTGAGTCTCTTTTGTGATTCTTGTCAGTGAGGAAGGCACCTTCATTGGCAAACATGGTTTAGAGAAACCTGCATGTGAAAGGTTTTTGAGGCACTCAGTCCTTTCCTAAAGGGGTGCTATTATTCTTTTCCTTTTAGAGTTTCTCCATTGCTCTGAGTTCTTTAATTTTCATAGTCACTTCTTGGGTTAATATTTTAGCACATTTTTTCAGTTAGTAGATGGAAGTCACTTTAAATGCTGCCATGAAAGCTTTTGGGCTCCATGCTATGCTGTTTTTGTTTACTGAATAAAAGTGCTTAGTATTGGTCTGATCTGCAGTGGTTTTCTTCTGTCTGTCTGTCTGTCTGTCTGTCTGTCTGTCTGTCTGTCTCTCTCTCTCTCTCTCATACACACACATGCACCCATGCACACATACACACACATACACACACACACACACACACACACACACACACATACACACACACACAGTGGAAGCTATATGTTCTAGTAAATGGTGAAGACTAAAGAATAAGCTTCAATCTTTGATATAGTTGGAGAATACATTAATGACTGTGTCATGTGTTTCTCACCCCTCAATAATTGACTTACTGTCGCTTAAAATTTTCCTTCATTCACAACATCTCTGTAGGAAGGACTATTTAATGTTTCATCTTATCACTCTGTCACGGTTTGTGTCTACCTGTTCCCTCAAAGCCTCACGTAGTCATGGGGAAGACTTCAAGAGATCATGATTAATTCATGATCCAGTGTGGGGCTTATGGATGTGAGGGCTGAGCCTGCCATGGCACAGATAGACAGGATGCGTATACGGAAGCGAGAGGCTTGCTCTCTGCCTCAGCTGCCACAGCTTCTGCTCCTTCCTTTTCTCTTTGCCATTCTCCAGCACCATGAACGACTGCCTTGGCCATGTGCCACTCTGACTTAGAACCAGCCAAACATGGAATGAAACTTCACTTACTGGCTTAAATAAACCTTTCCTTCCTTAATTCTGGATGTTGAGCGCTTTCTCCCAGCGGGAGAGAAAAGGAACCAAGCTTCAACCCCATCAACTCAACATGCTGAACTTCTGAGAGATACAAACATGTCCTCATGGGGTGAAGGCTCTAAATGGAAAAGCAAGCATTTCACACTGGATATAGCTGAGGCTCTCCATGCACAAGTACTCCTCCCGGATATCTCAATGCAACTATAATTCATTCAGAACACTTACTTAAATCAGAGACCACTGTGTTTCATGTAAGGTTTGAGATTACATGCTCTGAGGAAAACCTATTCTCACAACCCTTAACACAAAATCCAAGCAGTGTGCCCAGTCCTCTCTGGTGACCTCATTATCTTTCCAACATGTGACTGAGGTGAGGAATGATTTTGTCACTCATTGCCCCGAAGGCCCAGTCTAGGCTCAGTGAGAGGATCCCTTTTAATCTTTCAGGTCTTTGATCTGTATGGGGTGCAATTACCAGGACACTGACTCTTCTGTTGTTTTTAATCACTAGGGAAATACTTGCAAGCTTCAATTTTTATATGCATGGTACATCATCTTTTTCTTCATGATAGAGGTATAAATTTGGATTCTTCACTATTCAATAACTTTTTAATCAAGTTATATTTGCCACTATCTTTCACAGGTGTAACTTCAAAAAAATCACTGATGGTTTATGTTTATTTCTCATAGCTATAAAAATTATGGGAATGAGTAAAATCCTCATAAGTTGGTGTTTGTCAGAGGAAGTTTTAGCATTTCTTTTTAAGGCCTTTTATATTTTATTAGTCAAACAAAACTGCTATAGCAAGGGAAAGTTAATTTTCAGATCTACTTAAAATGGCTGCACATATACTTCCAGGGCTTATTGAATGTAGTTAACTTTTAGGTTGAAAGACCCATATCACAAGACAATGTATGCACTTTTCTTTGGATTTTGTGAGGAGTCTAATTTTATTCTGAAGAGACTAATAATGAATTTTATCTCTCACACTACAGTCTTCCTTTGATGTTCTAACCCATAAAGCATTATTAGAATATAATCACATTTGTTGATAGGTTTGCAAGAAAATTAATTGTGTCTTGAAAGTTGTATATATGTATCTCCTAATAAAATCTTGCTTCCTTGTGATATGTACACATAGAAAAGTATTAAGCTTGTTCAGGCACAAGGGGAAGGATATACAAACATGTAACAATGATTACAATCACTGGGCCTGGGAGAGCTGTCAAAGGCAGGACCTTGTTGACCTCTTTGCCTTGGATTTCTGGATTGTTAGCCTTAACTGGAGTAACTGCCATTCTAATTAAGGCACCCAGTTTGTCGCCTGATGTTAGGCAACAATAATAAATTAAACCATAAACCATTTTCTTACCTTTTAATAAATATTTTCAAACTCTGCAAAGTAATAATGTTAAAAAATGGTTTCAGGACTGACATCAGCAGTATAATTATGATTAAATTTTAACATTTGTTACAAGTTTTTAACAAACGCTTAGATCAACTACTATTTTACTTTTTTAATGGACAAAGAATAAATAAAGTCACTAAAACCTATAGCATATCAAGATGCATGATTTCTTTGCACAGCATACAGAAAAGACAAAATGGATGGGAGTTGAATGATATTTATCAAATATTCCCATTTGAAGGGATTAAGTCTAAATTTAATTTAAGGTGTATTTTACAATTCATCAGTTATAATTTGAAAATAATAAAATAAAATAAAATAAAATAAAATCCACTAGATTATATATCTACCATGTCTGGAGCCAACACAGAACATGTAATAGCAATAAATTACATTGAGTCAAAAGTTTGCTTGATCAATTCTAAAACAACAGTAAGGAAAATGAAAGAAATCACTTATAAAGGTTGTAAGCAGAGAAACAGTTACAATGATTATCCATAAAGTTCAAAGTACATGGCTATAGATACATGGGAGATAAGAGATATCCGTATGTCTGGAAAGGTAATTGATTGGCAGGCACAGCTTATTGTAGGATTTTTTCAAGGAATTAACAATAGGGAAGGGGTGTTGGGGTGATAGATGGCAGTGACAAATTACTTGAGTAGGGAAGGTGGTAATTCTAGGGTTTGTTATCAAATAGTTTTCCTTTTCTATTTATAACAGAACTTTCCCTTCTATAACTATTATATTAATTAATGATTCATTGCCTTCAAAATAAGGAACTTCCATTTTGGTCAGCTCTCGCTAAGAAACTCTAAAGTTAATTTAAAGCTTTTAACAGCATTTTTGAAGTGTTTTTGTTTATGAACATTAAAAATCACATCTACTTTTAAGCTAGGAGGTAGTTTAATTTTCTTAATATTTTAACAATTTTTCCACTCAGTGAACAAAATATAATAGTATTTATTATGACTGAATTAGGTTCTTCAAAAATTCATATTTTAAAATTCATCTGCAGTAATGAGAATGTTACTGCATTTGCAAAAAGGCCTTTAAAGTAATGATCAAGTAAGCATTTGGAACACAAAGAGTAACATCAGGAAGCACACGCAATGAGAAAATATATAATAATAAAATAGCATCTGTAATCCAAGGAAAATAGTTTTAGAACAAAATGCGCTTGCAACACTTTGACCTGACACTTTATCCCCAGAATGTTGAGAAATCACTTATAAAGGTCGTAAGCAGAGAATTTTTGTTCTTTGTTCCACTCTTTTGTAATCTCATAATAAAACAAACTTTAGTTAATATAATATTTAAAATATTTCTTCAATGAAAACCATTTTTGTGATAGCCAGTTTTTAAAATATCTTATAGAAAAAATATCGTCCTTTCCCTGTGATAATTTTCTCTGAGTCATGCTTTCATTTGAAATAAAATTGCTCTATCCTGTGCATATAACACCAGCACCATCCATATTTATTGCTCTTTTATTTTTAGAGCAACATATACAATAAATATAATTTTAAGACTTTATAAACATCATCTCATTTTCCTTCCAGGAATTAGGAGTAAGATGCTATGAAGAGGGACTGGGGAGATGGCTCAGGAGAATAGGCGCTTCCCTGGCAAGTACAAGGGTCTGAATTCAATCCCCAGTTCTACCAAAAAATAATAATAAATAAAAAGATGCTATGAATAAAGATAATAGAAAAATGTGTTCACAGTGGCTCATAGAAAATAATTCAGGGGGGGGAGGGGAATGTTTGAGTTTTTGATGAGGGCCAGAGGCATGCCACAAAAGCATTGTGTCAGTAAACTACATCTCTATCCTGAGAATAAGATCCTTTGTAACGTTTCAGAGCTAGAAAAGTATGATTTCTGGATTTTAGAACTTGATCTGAGTGTAGGCTTATTTTTTCTCCAAGGTGCTCCTGTGCAACAAAAAATAATACAATTATCTGGGAACTGACGGTTTGCTACAAAAATTCATATAATTAAAGGCTTACCCTGGCATGCAGGGTCTCCAAGGAGATAAACAAAGTAGAAAGGAAGTAATGAAAGTGTGTCTTCTAATCTAATGTGACTAGCACTCTCATAGAAAAAAGAGACACCACTATCTTCTTTCCCTGCATACAAACACAGAGAAAATGATATACAAAAACCAGAGGAAGGGCACAGAAAGTAAAGAGAACAGCTTCACCAAAATGGCCTATGTGGCTGTGGGTATTGATTTTCTATAATCCAGAGTTGGGAGAAAGTTTCTGTTAAACCAGTCAGTGCTACTTTATTTTGTCAGGTAAAGGAGACTAGCCCAGATTTTGAAATGGAATGTAACTACAACAAACACTTATAAATGAACAAAGTAGCTTTGAGACTGGCTACTAGATAGAGACTACCAGAATAATGAGTTATGTCTTAGTAAAACTGAAAACAGTGGTGAAGTGGGTGTTGGGAGAAATAATGGATACCAAAGAAAACTGTCTAGGGCTCAGAGAAAAAGATTTGAGACAAAGCTCCTGTCATTTAGAAAATACACGTCATTAAGAGAATATTAGTGGTAGGGTTGGCCAGATAGCTCAGCAGACCAATGTGCCTGCTTAGGCAGAGTGCAGAGGCCAGGATTTGACTCCTGGCTTACTGTGCCATCCTTGCCTCCAGGGCATGCTGAGATGGCAACTGAGACTGGGCATGGCGGCACATGCCTGTAATCCCAGCACTTGGGAAGCTGAAAACAGGACGAACACTGAGTCCTATCTGCAGAATGAGATTCTGTAGACCCTGTAATAAATACATTTTAAAAAACAGTGTTACTAATCATTAAAGAAATGGAAATAAAAACAAAGACATTACCTCACACCTTTTACAAAGATGATCATCAAGAACTAAAGAAAACTATTGTAGGTGAGGATATTAAGAAAAGATTCTTTGTATACAAGTGGTATGGACTATAGACAAGTACAGTTCTTAGGAAAAAGCATAGATATTTTTTTTTAAATTAAAAGAAAACAGAATTCACATGTGATATATAAACCCCTAGACTGGGCATGTATATTTAAAAAGTGAAGTCAGGATGTTAAAGACATATATTCCTTCCAATATTTATTGTAGCATTATTCACAAGAATCAAAATGTAGAAACAATGTAGGGTGCATCAGCACTTGTAAATGAGTAAAATAGATGTAGAATATATGTGTACATAATGGAATAGTACTCAGATCCACAAAAAAGGAAATCGTGTCATGTACAGAAGCATTACAAATCTACAGGGCATTAAGTTCAATGAAATAATTTAGGAACAAAAAGACAGACACTACATGATCTCTATATTTAGACTAAAACAGTTCAATGCAGAAAAGTATGCTGAAGAAAAGTTCTCAGTTTTCAAAAGATTGTGATTTATTTAGGAAATATGGGCCAAAAGGCACAGATTTCACTTATATAAGGGGCATAATTCAGAACATTTCTTAAAACGTTATGACTGTAACCAATAACTCTATATGGAATCCTTGAGAATTGCTAAGAGCAGTTTTAAGTATGGAAGAAAGGATACATATAAAAACGTATTATGTAATTATCCCTAATGCTTACATATTTCAAAGCAGTTTGTTATGCACTGTGAAATTATACAATCTTGCAATTTAAATAATTATTTTAGAGAAACAGAGAATACATGTTCTAGAGAAACACCAGACTGTGGTTAGACAGTACCTCCGTGAAGATTTAATGAGTCAACTCAACTGAGCAAGGAAAGGCTGTAGAAAGCACCCCCCATACTAATCAGCTTTTCTTCTGGATGGTTAACAACCTAAGATCACAAGTCAGAGTTGGAGAAATAGAAGAGCCACAAGGCCAGCCAACATTTTGGACCTAGCCTTTCAAGGTCAGCGAAGACTCAGGACATAGGAGAACCTGTACTGCAAATCATGAGACTCAGGTGAGCTCCAAATTTTCTGAGGAAGGAGACTGTGGAACCACAGAGGAAAGAGATTGAAGTTCTATAGTGTGCCTGGGGAGAGTCACATGAAGAGAAAACTTTCAGGCTCTCACAGAGAGCAATCTGGTCAAGCATTGGCCGTGACTCATCCACATGGATGACACAGACAAAGGAACTACAGAATAATGTACAGGACTACAAGATAAACCCTGAGAAGACTTCAATGACCACATAGG
>PVKA01028945.1:0-28844 GCA_004027165.1 Ctenomys sociabilis
TTCTTTCTTTCTTTCTTTCCTTCTTTTCCTCATCCCAGTTGTTCCTTCCC
Source organism: Ctenomys sociabilis (assembly GCA_004027165.1). NCBI lineage: Eukaryota > Metazoa > Chordata > Mammalia > Rodentia > Ctenomyidae > Ctenomys > Ctenomys sociabilis. The sequence goes on from PVKA01028945.1 coordinate 51, forward strand.
TCTGAATAGTTTCTTTCACAGTATCTATCAAATTTTATTTACTCTTTCAGGTTTTTACACTAGGGAGACACTACAATGTTTACACATGTGGGTCTGACTTGTTTCACTTACGAGTATGATTGTTACAGTTCTGAAGGCTATACATGTCCAGGATAAAGATGCTGCTGGTGCAGTTAGTATTGAGTGCCCTACATCCTTGATTCTGGAGTACGTGAGCTTGTGAGTGAGTGAAGTTGTGTGTGTGTGTGTGTGTGTGTGCGCGCGTGTCTCCTCACATGACAGAAAGAGCATGAGGGAGCTTTGTGGGCTGTTCTGTGGGGCATTAGTTTGAACAATAAAGCCTCTAGTCTCATAATCTAGTTTTTTCCCAAAGGTTTGACTTGGAGATCAGAACTTTATCTATGGTGGGACAACATGTTTTCCACTGCATCTGGGCTTCCACTGGCTACTACTTTCCACATCCTCACTGGCTTGGTCCCCACTGTTTGTGTTATTCAAGGTTGGCTACAACCTGAGATGAGAAGTGATGAGGACTGAGTCCCATCCATCCCCAAGGGGTTAATGTGAGAGCCCACTGCTGGAATGGTGGCACTGAGTTGTGTGGGCCTCACTGATCTCCACTCCACCCTACAGCTTCATTTGTCCTTCCTGCTGAGGACAGGCTGAAGTTCTGTGGACTCCACTAGCAAATAGTACCCACTTCTGGGGCTGGGGAGATAGCTCAGTAGAGTAAGCACAAGGGCCTTAGTTCAATCTCCAGTTCCCCCAAAAAATAAAAAGTAAAAAACCAGAAAACAGTACCTACCTCATAGAAGAGGTTATATCAGTGCCGTGTTTGGGTAACTTTGGTGCTAAAACAGAGGCTCATGCATACATCAAGTGTCTTTCAGAGCCTTCGGAATGCACGGAATCTAGAGGGTCACAGCTCAGTCTTGCTTCCTGAAGGCCTGTTGACGGGGTTAATTTGTTGATCTCCTACTTTATCTTCAAACGAAGGTCTTATTTTGAAATTGCCCCGTACTTTAGAAATATTCTCTGTATTCTCTGCATCCAAGAGTCACCAGGCAGTGCAGCTTTGTCTCTTCCTCTTCCTCAGTCAAAGCTCAGCTTCCATCTGCTGTTCCTAAATTCATCCACTTCTTTACAATTAGGGTAATGGTCTTTTCTCTCTGCCCTACCTCATCTACCTGAATGGGTGTGACAGTCCCTGAGAAAGCTAAGGCTGAGGATGTAACACATTTTTCCTGCCCTTCATTGGCTTGCTGCCATTTGCTAGATGTTCATCATGCACCGAGGGCACCACCATAGAGTTCACTGCAGAACTGTGACTTACACATAGCACAAGCACAAATTTAGTAACAGAAACTTAGTAGCACAACCAGAGGATGGTGGGCAGAGGCATTAGAGGGTGCATCCTGGTGGAGATGCTTCTCCTGCTCCCCAGCTGCCTTGAAAGGAGCAGCTTTGCTCTACCCCACCCCTGGGCCATGCTATCTTTTCCTTGGAATTAGCTCATCTGGCTGAAGTCCCTGAAACAAGGCAAATAGGCTCTTTCCTCTTTAAGTTGTGCATGCCAGGCATTCTGCTCCAGCAACTGGAAAGTTGACCAATATGCAATGTGAGAAGGAGTTCTGTATCTTTTCTGACTTGTATTGTTCTTTCTTCTTGGATCATCCTCTGCTGATCTTGGAAGAACCTGACTAATTTTTTTAGTGCTAAAATTGAAAATGTTAGCTTTTCAACTCCATTTCCATGTCTTTCTTGGAGGTGGATTGCTCAGATGTACTTTCACAAAGTGTTGTATGTGCTATGTGTGTGTGAGCTCTACGATGACCCAGGCTGTGCTATGGTTGGCAGACCTGCTGCGTTCTGACAATCCCTTTCTTTTAAGCTAGAACATCTTCTGGATGGTTAACAATCTAAGTTCACAGATCAAAACTGGAGAAATAGAAGAGCCGCAAGGCCAGACAACACTTTGGCTCTAGCCTTTCAAGGTCAGCGAAGACTCAGGGCATAAGAGAACTGTAAACTGTAATATCATGAAACTCAGTTGTGTCCCAGATTTTCTGATGAAGGAGATTATGGAGCCACAGAAGGAAGAGATTGATGATATGTAGTGTTCCTGGGGAAAGTCACATCGAGAGAAAACTTTCTCTTAGGCTCTCATAGAGAGCAAACTGATCAAGCATTTGCCATGACTCATCTGCATGGATAACAGACAAAGGATCTACAGAGTAAGGTACAGGGTTACAAGAAAAACTCTGAGGGGACTTCACTGACCTCATCAGAAACAAAAGCTACATCTTTTGGTATATAGGTCTTGATCTATCTTGGTCTTAATCATCCAGCAGAAAAATATAAAAATGAGGTATATAATGTGGGGCCATAATAATAAATTGAGCTGTAAATGGCTATAGTCAACAACTTCTTCAAATAATCCACTATTATTGTGGAATGCTGGACTGTGTTTGAGTGTGTCACCAAGTACAGGCACCTAAATTGGTTTAATGACAATAGAGTGCTCATCTTTGACAGGTCTAGACAAAATAAAGGGGGAATACAAAGGAAGAATCATGATGTGTGTGTATAAACAGTACAGTTAGGATAAATATGACGTGCTTCTGCATAATTGTATGAGAAGCAAGATTTGCACCAATAGTGGTTGGACGAGATACTATGTTGGCTTCTAGTACTATGGACAGACACTGGGGAGATAACAAGGTAGAGGGTGTTAATTGTTGCATCTGTGATATAAATCAGCTGTAGAGAATTTAGGTAGGTGTATAGTGGCACTATCTTTATTCACTGATTAGAGACATCTGTTATAATAATGCCTGTAGGTATAATATCATGTATGCATCTTGCACAACACTGAAATATTACGAAAACATTTTGCAATGTATTGATTTGTCGAATCTGTCCTGTTAATTTTTCTTGAAACTGTCTCATTGCTATTTGTTCTTCAATAAAAATAATAATAAGAAAAAAGGTAGAACAATTATGAAATCTACATATATTTTGTAATCAGCACATGCTTATAATGTTTGTCTCTTTGTTCCTCCATATTATTTACATACTTTTAATGTGTCGTCTGTGAACCAGCAACTATGATCCTTGGCTTTTCTTGTGTCTCAAAAACTCAGGAGCACAGAAACAGTTGATATATTTTTTCATCTCTTTAGTTCTAAGTACCTGACAATTTTTCTTAGCGCGTAAGAACCTATTGAATAAATGAATAAGCAAACAAATAAATAAATATTACACCAAAAGGAATATGTTCATGAACAAAAATAATTTTACACATAGATTCAGAGCGGGGTACATTGGGCATTCATTTGAAAGCTTATAGCCTGGAATTTATAGTTCAAGAAATCACACAAATCTTCACTAAATCATTTCCCTAACAGAAGTGTCACCTTCCATACTATGCAATTCTGTATGTCAATCAGGTGAACCTTCTTTCCTTATCCGTAAAGATGGGATAGTAGTATTTATCTACTTTACATATGTGAAAGAGTTTATAAACTGTCAAGCACTGTGCACAGGTAAGATATTTTTCTGAGGATTACTGTAATCTTCCTATGTCATGGAGCTAAATGAAGTTGTTAATTTTTCATTAATCCTCTCACCCTGGAGCACTGATGGTTGCCATCCTGGTAGTTTCCTTTTCTTCCTCTTCTTTGACATAACTACTTTTACATAGCCACCTCTCCCCTGGGGCCACAGGTCTCACAAGAAGCCAACTACAGCTCTCTGAGGGTATCCAGGGGCTTTCCATTGGGTTATGGTGGAACTGTAGGAAACCCCCAGAATTTAATTCTGATTATTGACATGGGAGAGGAAAGATTCTAAAAACTCCTTGGGAAAGTTCCCTTCCTGGGAAAGGAGAGGAGTAAATTCTGGCTTCAAGAATTATGCTTGCTCAGATACAGGATGAAAATTATAGTCAGGGGATTACAAGCCTCATTAATAGTAATAAAGAGCACGCATACTTCACAAGTAGATGCACATCACATGCATAAACACAGGAGGGAAAGAGCCACAGGGGAGGATGTGTCTTCTTCCCATGGGCACTATTATCTGGATGTCACTCCTGCTTAGCCACCATGCTGTCACTCAGAGGTCATACTGATGCTGAGGTTTCTGCGAAGCCAGAGGTCGGACCTGGACCCACGATGATAAAATTTTAATCTGTGAATTACTCCTACTTAATCTCGATGGTCAGTTATTTCAGAAAATATGTTATTTTGTGTTTAACCCAGCTTGAGATACTATTTCTCCTGCCTTTAGCCTTAGGCACTAGCCTCACTCTTATGTATCCCAGTTGCTGTTATCCTCTCCAATAAAGTATCTACTTCTTGCATTATTTTAATATTTTCCTGCAACCTTTTTTTTCCTCCTTCAGAAAGGAATCTCTTCTTTTTTTCCTGCCAGTGACTTTTCTGCCAACCGCATTCCTGTCTGTCTTAGCTTAGCTGTGTTTCTATGGTTGTTTTTCCAGGCATCTGTTCTCTGGTGGTTGTGGGGGTCATCAGAGGTGCTGACCGAGAGGAGGTGAATCTAGGGTTATATAGCATTGCTGTACATTGGCCTACAAATTCTTAAATTTTGGCTGCATAGTACCTTGGTGAATTTCTTCACTTAATTACTAGTTTGCATAAGTTAAATAAATAAATAACTGCATACACTAGGTCAGATTCTAGGAATATAAGAGCAGACTCATGGAAGGTTTCTTTCTTTGGGATTAGAAAGAGATTTTCTGCTGAAGCCAAGTAGAAGATGGGTTTTGAGAAAGTTTAAGTGGAAGAGAAGGATTTTATTTGCTCTCAACTGATGTTATTTTCTTCAACAGACAAAACCAAGTTGACTTGTTACTGAAGTTAGAAAGAATGGCTTAAGTGGCTTAAGTGAGCAGTTACCTTTGTTTTCTGTCCAGTGATGAACTCACTTGCTTTTTCTGAAATTTCCTAGAGAGGACCACTTCATGTCAGTGATAGTCAAGAAATGTAGTCACTGGTAAAGCAACAGGAGGCAAGTGCTTGTGTGTGATGACTTGGACACTGGATACGGATAACTAGGTGAAGTGTTCGGGTTGGTTTGGAGTTCACAAAGGCTTCTGACTGACCAGTACTACGAAGTCAGCCATGCATTATCTGTGAGCACTGTGTTGTACTTTGAGAAATGTGGGATCTGATGTCTTATTCTTCTTTGACCTCTTGCCATTTGAAATTTTATCCTTGCAATTAAGAAAACCTGCAGAATCAGTCAGGAGACAACAAAGCCACACAAAGAAATGATTTGACTGTAAACAGAAATCTTACATCATCGCTAAAAGAAGAGGAATTGTGGAGTTCAGTTGACTTGGAGTATTTTTGTTGCCAAAGCCCAGGTTGTTTGCAATGGGGGCTGAAGGAAGCTCACCCAGACTGTTAAGTCACCTGTAGCTCAGCTTCACTTGCAAAGGGGCAGCTCACATATCCGTGTTTACTGGCCATCTCCTTCACTTCATCTTCTCTGCAGGTTTATGGGAGATAAATGGCCAAACGGCCCTTCTGTTAGGGGCCCATGAATTGTGTTCCTTGCTCTATACTAAGGTCTTCATGTGTTTCATATCTAAGCCCTCTGGAGGGGCTGTTAAGCGGTGGCTTTGTGACTTTTCTTCAAGTTCTGCATATCTCCCTGTGAACACATATTATGGACAGCATGCCTGCATAATGTGTTATCCAAATTAGGGATCCTCTGGAGATCACAGAAGGATGCTATTAATAATTATGCTAGGGAATGAAGGGAAGCTGGGACTCACTGATAAAACTGGACCCTGTGTCCACCTGGTCCATTCATCACTAGCTATTAAGAACTGGGGAGATTCCACTCCTTGGGGACACACACATCTATTTCCAGGCCACTACTCAAATGAAGTCTTACTGTCTGTCTTGTAGTACAGTTGTCTGCAAGTGTCCCTACTCCTACGCTTCCCAAAGTCTTTATGAACCCCTTTGTATACCTGATTCTTTTGCTTTGTTTGAAATAGCACATTATAGGTGGCTCATTGCTTCTTAGGAAGTCCCTTCAGTTCGTCATTTTGCCAAAAATTACATAAATAAGTGAAACATCCATGCTTTATTCCTTATTCAACCCAATTAGTTCTAATCTTTCTCATTTTCTTTGCTTCATGTTTAATTCCATCAATTAAAAGATACAAATAGAAGAGAAAACTTTAAAAATTAGTGGAATAATTGTACTACTCATGCTACTCTGTGAAAAAGCTGTCAGCAAAATTCCAGGACTCTATCATACATTAAATGGTTTGGTAATGAGACCTTCAAAATCTAATTGAAGATATCATATTGAGAGTTGTTTTTCACCTGGTTTATATGCTTTCTGATGCAGCCTATCTCCAAGTTCAGAGTTTTGCTCTTCAAGAATACTAAACATGAGTTTCTAGTTAACTGGTTAATACTATGGACAGCTTCATTTTTATATTTTCAGATTATTGTTTCTGACATGGAAAGGTATAAAAATAAAACTTCAGTTTGATAAGGAATAATCTGACTATCGAAATAAGCTGAAAACTACTCCCGTAATTGTTTCCATAAACGTGAAGCTTCCCTGTACTGTAGAGGGAGAGGAGCTTTCAGGGCACTGCAAGGCATCCAAGTTGGAAGAGAGGATCAGGATTCCTTGCTTGAAAGGCATAATCTGCATATTCTGCCTGATCCAAAAACGTAAAGTGTCTTTTTATATCCGTGGGCTCTCTTCTTTTTAAAGGAACTAATACTCCCTGGTGGTAAGGAACTCATAGAGATATTGCATATAGCAATTACAATAAAAGTAGAACTCTATATTTGAGTAACAGATTATAATTTACAATGCAGTTTGCCTAGTCATTATCTCATATGACACTCTTTACAACCATTGAAGAAAATGCTGCTGGCAGAGACTGTAATAAGTTCACTAAACTCTATTTTCCTGGGCAATGATGAGCTGTTTCCCAGACTTCCTTAGTGGTGAAGAGGCCTGTGCTCTAGCCAGTGCAATGGGCAAAACTGACACATACCATTTTCAGCCAAGCATATTAACAATTCTGTTCATTCTTTATGCTCTGATTCCTGTGTTAATCAATTGTCTGAAAAAAAACCCAAAAGAGGATTTCAACAACTTAAGATGGGGATTAAAAACTATAGCTAGTGTGTCAATTGTGTCTATTTTCACCTACTGATGGTCTTCTATTTACAATGGAATTACAGGCAGGTAAATGTGTGGTAATTTGAAAACATTGTGAGTTGAAAATGTATTGGACACAACTAACTACTGACTACCACAGTTGATAAACATAGTACACTATAGTACAAAAAACAAAACAAAATGAGAATTGTGACTCTTGTGATTGTGTGGCTGATTAGGAGCTGTAGTTTATTGTACAGATGAGTGCTGGCACCTTAAGAGCATACTGTATAGTACCAGGCAGCTTTGGAAAAGACCAAAATCCAATATTTGAAGTATGGTTTCTGTTGGATGCGTGACCTTCTCATCACTATAAACCTGAAAAGTCATAAATTTAACCTTCTCAAATCAGGTACCTTCTGTATAAAATTTAATTGAAATTGAACTATGCTTATTTGTTAACAAGTTGTGGATGACTGCTGTGGCATTTATGGTGAGGGGGTAAGTCATAACTATGCCCCATACAGCCTCCAGCGTTTGCCCTCTGGCTCTTTACAGATGGTAAAGGGAATTGCAGTCTACACGACAGAGAAATGTTGGGCCTCTGAATCACTATGTGGAAGAAGTTAGGCTAACCATGAACTTGAGATTTTGTGACTATGATACAATCTGTTCTGTTCACCACTAAACTTCGAATGTGTTTGCATCAATGCTCATCATCGTTAACTTTACTTTCTTATATGTAATGCATTGACAAGGTTAGAAAACTTGGGTAAGTTCTTACCTATGTAAGCTCTCAGAGTCAGCAACTCAAAAGTAGTTGTGTCAGATGGTTCAGAAGAGGAACCAACCCACTACTTTAATTTCACTACCAGTGTACTTTGTGAGACATCTCAGCTATTGCTATGGAACATTTTATACTAGCAGATGTAGTATAAACTAAGCACATTGCTGAATGTTTAAAATTCAGCAAGGCTTTTCTGGTCAGAGTAATGTACCTCTGAAATATCCACCAGTCCTGGCAAGCTCAAGGTCCCGAGTTCAATCCCTACAACTGCAAAAACAAGCAAACAAACAAATAAATATCCTCTAGAATCTAAAATCCATATTAGAAATGGGGATATTGCAAGTCCTGGTTTGGTACATTGGCAAAGTAGAGTTGGGTGACTCTGTTTTGTAAAAATAGCAGCATTATCACAGATGGTTAAGGCAGGAGATCAGGCATGGCAGAGATGGTGAACAATGTGGTGTGGTTTGTTAAATTTAGAAAACTGCTAGCTCATGTCTGAGATGCACATATGAACAATCTTCTGTGATCCAGACCTGACGTCAAAATAACTTAAAAAAGACGGCTGCTGACCATGAACCTCGGGCACGCTAATCTCCTCCAGCAAGACTGCTCTAATGTGACTTTGCTTTGAATTTCACTGATTTCATTTATTTATTTATTTATTTATTTATTTATTTATTTATTTATTTATTTATTGCTGTGTCATGGATTGAACTCAGGATCTTGCACTTGCCAGGCAAGCACTTACTCTACTGAACTCTCTCTATAGACCCATTCTTTTATTTTAAATAAGAGATTATATTTTCAAGTTTCTTGATTATCCTGCCTAATTTTCTGAATGGAACAGCAAGAATGTTGGATTACTGGACATCACACTGCCTGGAGTCAAATTGATTCAAGGAATTGAAAAACTTTGAAGTGATTTTGTTTTTAATAAGATTTTTTGAAAGCAAGCACTAATATTAGATCATTTTCCCAATCTTTCATGAAAATATCAGTTAATCCAAGCAACAGACTTAATGATAAAAATAGATAATTTTTTTCCATTTATTTTTATTTTATTAAAATACAAATGTCAATCAGACAGTTTCAAGACACCTTAACCATACAGAGTCGATGAATTAATACACTGCAAACTGTTTTCATAACGTTTTGGTATTGTACAAGGTGCAAAAAATAGATAATATAACAACCATTGTTAATTAGCTTTTCTGTTTTGAAAATCTATAAGATATGCATTGTTGTATGTTACCCATTTTTTTCTATCTGTTTTTGCTTCTGTTTTTTACTCTTCAAAATAAAGTAAAATTAAATAAAATAAAAAATTGAAGTGAGGTCTTCAAATTATTTTCAGCGCTGCTGTCTCAGGCTACATCAATAAAAAATTAAAAAGACATCAATAGAGTCTGTGAGGCAATAGGTACTGTTGTTACAAAAAAAATCTTAGAATAATGAGCAAGGAAATTATGGGACCTTCCCCTGCTGAACGTCTGAGTCTCATCATGTTTGAGGTAAACTCTGGGATGTTTGGTTTAGTGAACATTTTTTTGTTATTTGTGGATGTGTCAGAACATTATTAAATGAGTACCTCCTACTGTGTAGAATTCTAGTAAAGCTCTAATCTTAATATTCATGTGACTATTTGTCCATGTAGAATTTAACTCCTCTCTTGTCTGAAGGAATCCAGAATGGATGCTGTGATATTTGGGGATAGCAAGTAAGCGGGGGTACCTGATATGTTGGAGGAGAGCAGGTATGCATTGTCGGGATGCAATAAAATGAGAGACCATAACATGCAATAACTCCATTGGACTAAATAAATAGGCAAACCATGTAACAGTTAATTTCACACAAAGCAAGACATGGCAAAGTCTTTCATAGTGTAATGTAAGTGGATCTTGGAGCCTCAAATAACTGTAAAGAAAGAGTCAAAAAACTGTTATTCCAAATTGTTCAGTAATTAAATAGCACCAGCTTTATTTGTATTGAATAATGTAAAAAAAAATCTCCACTTCATTCATCACGTTCTTCTATTGCTTTCTTGAGGATTTGCCCATCATTTGTAATTTTGCTTTTATATTTTAGTTTTTTATAAACTACATCTTCACATTCATTTCTGCAAACTATTTTTCCTTCCCCATCTCCTTCTGTGTGATTACTTTGCAAAAAGTTTCCTTAGCTGGTGGGGCACAAGTTTAAAAATGGAAAGAAGGTTGGGTATATTTATACATCAATTATTTTGTTATCGTATTAGGAGGGCAAGCATGGAACTAAAATAGGTTAAGACACAATACAAATTTAAAATCTTTGTTGAAAGACAACTACTCTTTGAGTGACTAATAAGCACAAATCATTAAACTTATTAGATTAGGAACCAATAAGCCTTGTTTTATTTTCAGACTGCATCAGAGTTCTTTGACAGTATCTGTGAAGACCCAGCACATTTAGTTTGGTAAAACAATATCACACTCTGACTTTCTATTAGGTATATTATGAAATTTCTATTGTATATCAACTATTTTTTAACTTTGATTTTTGGTATATTTTATATACACACAATGTTACCGTGTGTCCTAGGGATTTGCACCTGTACATTTGTTTTGATTTTGATTTGCTTTCCCTCCCTTCTTTCAACCTCTTTTCTCCTCCACATTTACAAAAGTCTGTTTCCAAGGTTTTTTCTTTTATCCTCACTTTTTCCTATTCCCTTCTTTCCATCCCTGCTCCCTTCTTATATCTTGCTTCCATGTCTTCTCATTTTTAAATTTTTGTTCAGTTTAATTCTTGTCGTGTTGTTTGTAAATCGTGTATGGTGGATATCTTCATTGCCAGTGTCAACAAACGTTAGGAAATGACTAATTTTCAGAGATGTCTTGAGGCTGCAGCTAGCTTTCAGGTTTTGATTCTGTTGCAAGATTCTAGCTCCTCAGTTTACTGGGGACAAGAAGTTGCTGCCTATTTGGTGCTGGCCCATAGATTGTTTCTGACCCTCAGGCATTCTCAGTCTTGCCACACAGGCAGGAACAGCTGTAAGCAACTATAATCATTATGTTTCATTGGCTAAAGTAATATAATCAGTAATAATAATAACATCAAACATAGCCTAAAAAATGATAAACTGTGGTGACTAGTAATTTGCACTTTTAACCGATGAACAGAATTTGTGGTTACATAACCAAGTCTAATTGGCTATGAGGCTGGGACCTTAGGAGCAGAGGAGTGAAGCCACTTGTATACTCTTGATTGAGGAAGAGTTCTTCTCTATTGGGGGTGGTTGTCTTCAACCAAGTGTGCGGTTTCAGGAAGTACATGTGGAGTGTTGAGGGAGGAAGGGGGCACTTGCCTCACCAGCCAGATCAGCCCGGGAAATCAGTGTTGCGGTAGATGTTGCAGCCCCACTGTCCTCTCATCCGAGGGTGCAGCCCTAGCTTCTCAGTGCACAGCAGATCGGTTAGCTCCTGCAGGTGCAACTCAGCTCATTGCAGGTTTGGATCTGGCTCCTCCACCCTGACACTTGAATCCCCTAGATGGAGACAGCCTCACAGCCGTTCTGAGTTCAGTCTTCTAGTGTCCCCTTTCTACAATGGCTATCAATCAATTGCCCTCTCCTGTCCTCAGTGTCTGCTGCTCTGTTCCATTGGGGCATTTCTCTAGAGAAGTCTCTGGGGTTGCCAGTAGCCACTGTGCACTGAAGATTTGAACTTAACTTCCTACATAGTGAGCCAGGGCACAGAGAGAAGCCATCACTTGCCACCTCCTCCTCCATGTTGCTGTCCCTTTCTTTGCTCTCCACTGGTGCTCTATATCTCATTTCAGATTCTTGTTGGTTTTGGGGGCTCACTTCCATCTGCCTTCTTTTCCTCACATTGCAATATTTCAGTGTCTGGATTCCTAACATAAGAGAGGTTGTTTCTCTGCTGCTCACCATTCCACCATCTTCCCCCTTTCTACTTCATCCATTTCTGACCACTTGAGCATTCTCCTCTGCTCAGTTCGGTTTGTAGACAGCCCAGTCAAATGAACCAACTGAGAGAAGTTATTCAAAGCACACATTAAGCAAAGTAGTTCTGGACAAGTAGTTTTCAAATGGTCTCACTAATACGTACCATAACAAAATATTTGTAGGATAAAACACAGCACTACAACTTGTCGGCCTTGACAAGCCCAGGAGTGCACATGAAAAGCTATGCCCTCTTTGGAGGCAATCCAGTTTAATTAATTGGTGCTTGCAGTAGCTAAGAGACCATGAAACACTCAAAGTAAGTGAAATGGTACATAACAAAAGCTTCTCTTTATGAGCCTTAAAGGGAAGTAGACTTGAATTTGAAATTATATTTCATATAAGCTTTTTTTAGTAGATCAAAGGTGTCTGAATGTCAGGAGTTGCATATGATTCAGTTTAATATGCATTTTCCCTTTAGATGAAAAATAGTTTTCAAGACATTTAATGGTCACATTTAAATGTTACATTTGAAATTGTACGTTAGTACTACTTTAGTGGAAGCATGCTGGATGAGGCTGGAACATAATGTGGATTTGAAACCCTTGTTATACATTTCTTTATCTTTAAGTAGGTATTCTCTCTCTTCTTGATTCAGTTTTTCTTTTTTACCTACAAACAGGAACTAAATATTGATAGAAACCATGGGCTCTGAATGAAGAATTATTTCAATATTCTATGGAAAGTGAGCTATCCACAGTGAGTAGGCAAGCAGTTTTAATTATTTGTACTAATACAGATTATTGCATGATGTACTTTGTGTTAAGTGACTTTAAATTCCTGAGAATGAGTTATACATCACAAGTGTCAATCAATACAAATGTCGAGCTGTGTTCAGTAAATTGAGCACTCGGGTGACTTCTGTGCTCCATTGAGGCTGTGTGCTAGGCCATGAGGGGCAGACACACAGTCCTTGCCAAGTGCCTATGATTGTCTTCTTCTTCAGCCTCCAAGGGCTCCTGTTGGAAGGCTCCCATGCTGGCAATTCATATGTAGGTACCAGCTATCCAGAATATACATTTAAAGATTTTATAACTCTTGCTTTGGGTTAGAAGGAGCCACTGGTTTCAGCAAGGACCCTCTTTTTTTCTGAAGGTGATGTTTCTGAACTATTAGCATGCATGTGATGTCATGCATTTTCCTCATTTATGTGTTCCCTAGAGCTAGCACCTTGTGTGACCTTGCTTGGCGCTCCAAACTAAAGTAAAAAGATTACACAAGTATTATTAGGTGTATATAAGAAATTATGTTGGGTGTAGTAGCTGATTTCACAGCACTAGTTTTGTTCTTTCAGCAGAACACAGTGTTCTTTTTAGTCTGAAATCCTCTAGATGGCACTAGAGAATACTATATTTAAGTAGTTTATATAATACCCTTCAATAGACGAGGGCAAGCAATGTTCGTTTTTCTGAAAATAAACATTAATAAGTGAAATAGGATGGAATACAGTCTGCAAGCTTAGCATTTATTCTCTCATTATTTAAAAGAGGCTCCTCGAAAGTGAAAACAGGTAATTTTAACTGTGGATGTTTCCCAATTGCTTCTTCTTTTTTCTTTTTCTTTCTTTTTTTAAATTTTTTTTTTTATTTTTTAGTAAGGATCTATAGGGTCTCAGGCCACATAGTGATCCTCCTGTTTTCAGCCTCTCAAGTGCTGGGATTACAGATATGCACTGCCCTGCCCAGTCTCAGTGCCTCAGCGCACCCCAGGGGTGGGGACGGAACGTACAGGGGTGGAACGGCACACTGGGGATCTAACCCAGCCTGTATGCTCTGACTAAGTAGGTGCTTTAATCCATTATGCTATCTGGATGGCCCCTAATTGGTTCTTGGTGTTTCAATTAGACTAAAATCTATTTGGTACAGACAAAGAATTGTGTACATAACAGAGATGTTGACCCAAATAAAATCTATATCAAAGTCATACAATATAGTATTAGAGTCTTATAGGTTAGGAGAAGATACTGTAAATGGGGACCCAGTCAGTATATGAGGTTAGCAAAGAGAGCTGGTGAGACACATGAGATGTGGGGCTTGTGGCACTAACAGGCACATTTCTAACTCCACAGCTTTGAGCTCACATTTGTCAATCTAATTCTATTAGTTTTCTCAATCAAAAATCTCTGGTCTAGAGACTGTGTCTCATCCAAATGTACAGCTATTTAGTGACAAGATAAAGCTCAGATTCTATTTCATTGGTGCCACCATCTCGTCTTTTCAGTTGCAACAAAATGGGGCATTGGGCCAGCCAGATAGCTCAGCGGATTAAAGTGCCTGCTTGGGCAGATGCAGGGACCAGAGTTTGATCCTTGGCATGCTGTGTGGACTCCACCCCCAGGGTGTGCTGAGACAGCAATTGAGACTGGGTGTGGTGTTGTGCCCATGTAATCCCAGAGATTCAGATTCAGATCCAAAAGCAGGTGGATCACTATGAGTCTGATCTATATAGTGAGACCCTGTAGACTTTGTACTAAATACATTAAAGAAAGCGGGGAGGGTATCTCACACTCCTCTGGGCTCCTTCTGGGCTCTCTGCTGTTCTTCTTGCTCCTCCCTTTACTTGTCCAGTGGCATGACAGTGTGGGCCCTCAGAGTCACAAGTGCTTCAGGCCGTTCCAAGTGAAGGGGCTTAAACAACATTATGTTACTTCTTTCCTATCAGGAAACTTCTATGGGGCAGCTCAAGTGCCTGTTAATTCAGCAGATCAATGCTACCATGGGGGAGGGGCAGGGATTTAATGCTTTCATACTATATAGCTGGCTACCTTCCATGATGTCGAGGAGACTTTTCCTTCTCTGAGCTTTTTTTAAAAATGTATTTAATATTGGGTCTTCAGTGTCTCACTGCACAGATCAGTCTCTTAGTGATTCTCCTGTTTTCAGTCTCCCAAGTACACAGGCCACCACGCCCAATCTTAGTTGCTGTCTCAGCTCACCCATGGTGAGGTTGGCATGGCACACCTGGGGGAATTGAACCCTCTGAGCTTCTTTTGAAGTGCAAAGAAACTTTTTTTAGAAACCCATTTCTTCCCTAGCAGGTCTTCCTTTGCATTGCATTGGAATGAACTGAGCAATCCCATCTACAAGACAACCAAGGGACGGCAGACTGCCCTGTGGCTGACCTCCAACAGGCATACTGAAAGCGTGCAGGGTCTTTTGGTTTATGAAGAGGCTAACTGACTGTAGTATTTAGGAAAAACACAGAGGAATTAAAGGTGGACTGCAATATTCCATGTAGTTCCTTATGATCATTTTATACCAACACACATTACTTGTTGAGAAATAAGAATAATCAAGACTTCCTATGGAGTCAGATGGCAGGGGACAGACTGCTCAGAAAGCTAGAACTCAGGCAGTGAGAAACAGGGATGTGTGGTCCCCATGTACACAACCAACAGACCCCATTTTCCTGCTGCTGCTTGGGTCCTGTTTCACATGAGTAGCAGTGGAAAGCCAAATACTCTTAAGAAGGCCAGCTTTGCAGATCTCTGTCATAGGCTACAATAAGATAAAAGAGAGCATAAGAATTAAGAACACTTTATTTAGAAAACAGGAATGGGGAAACTGTGACTTCTCAATAGAAATAATTCTTTTAGGGGCCAGTAAGATAGCTCAGTGGACTAAAGTGCCCACTTACACAAGCTTAAGCAAGTTTATACAAGCACAGGGATCGTGACTGGATCCCTGGCACCACATACTGTGCCAGCCCTGCCACAGGGTGGGATGAGCCAGCCACAGAGTCCCGGTATAGTGGCACAGGCCTATAATCCCAGCTCTGGGGAGGCTGAAAATAGGAGGATACTGTGAGTCCGAGCTTACAGTATGGATCCACAGTCCGAGGATCACTGAGTCCATACTGTAGCAACCTACATTTTAAATCTTTTATTTATGTATTTGGTACAGGATCTTTCTATGTGGCTCAGACTCATAGTGATCCTCCTGTCTCAACCTTCCAAGCTCTGAGATTATAGGCATGTGCCATGATGCCCAATTTTGCTAGCTGGCACAGCACGCAGTGTTCAGGGGATTGAACCAGGTTCCTTGCACTTGCCAGGCAGGCACTTAGACTGCCAAGCTACCTCCCCTCCCCACCAAATACATTTAAAAAAAAGAAAAGAAACAATTCTTTTACCTGCTCACTTTGACTGAGATGGGAGCACATACTTAGCAAGGCAAGTAGAGTTGCTATTGTATTTTGCTCTTGTTGTGGGTCAGGGAAGTTGGAGCTGAGAGGCCGCTGGAGTTCGACGAGGGCACTGGATGTTTTTCTGATTCCATAACTGTCACAGAAGACAAGTAACAAAAGTGTGAGATCAGCATTATTTTGTGGGAAGAACAGAGTTGCAGAAGTCACAGAGATCTCGGTCTCCAAGTCTGTAGCCCGCCCCCTCCTGTCTGGCAACCACCCGTTATATGAACTACATCATCTTGATAAAGCCACTGAAGGCCTTGAAGCCACAAAGTGACCCCGTTTGACATGTGCTTCCCAACACAATCTCCCTGGTAATTTGTTGGTGTAATTATTTGGGAGAGCAGAAGGTGGGTCCTTCACATCCGGCTCATGTCAGTTTCCATCCTCTGCCTGAACATGACTTTATTACGTATTTACTCACCCTTTTCCCCCCACATAAAATCACAAATAAAAACACAAACTTCTCAATGAAATTTGAAGTGGAGACAAATAGCAAATACTTTGTTGGTGCAGATGAACGGTGTTCTTGTCATTCATTAGTACAGGTCTGTCTCAAATTGCATGGGTCATGCGTCTTCCAACAGATTATTCATTATTTATCTGAATGTCAAATTAAAACCAGGTGTCAGCTCATTTATTTGGAAGTCTTAGCCCCACATTCCCTCTTTCTGGGTTCTCCCCAAAGAATAAATACATCAAGCCTAAATTAAATATTGTTCTCTCATACACATGTTTTTAACATTTGCAAGCATCTGGCAGATGAAAGGACAGCACCTTCTGCTCTTTTTAATGAACGAGTGTTCTCTGGGCTCAGGAGGACAGGACGTTGCCTGGGCTGACACTTGAGCAAGGCTTAGAACTGTTTTTGCCTTGCAAACTTTGTGGCTGATCTTCCAGAGTGTTTCTTTCACAGTTGGCTGTTCATGTCTGCATAGATCTGCAGTAAATACTGTACTGTACTGCTGAAAAGGGAGGAAAAACATTACCATCTGCATCTACAGCTTGCAAATTACAGCTTGCAATCACCTGCTATTAAATAACGACACTTTAACAATATTTGGGGTTTTAAATTAGCAATTTACATCACAAGACTCTGAAAATACTAGTCTTTTAATACTACAATTTTCTTCCCTTTTAACCAGGCATCAACATGTATTGAATTTTTTTTAAAAAAAGCTATACAAAGTAATGTTTATTTAAACAATAGCCACCAATGGTATAAGACACACAGATGGAAATCCAATACTTCCTTGCACGATGGGAGGCCTTATTGGAGGATGTCTATGGAGCTGCAAGTCTCTAATTTACATCGTGGGGCAATCGAGGCACTGCCCTTTCTTTAAAATGCTTAACCACACCAGGCTATGTGTCATCTAAGAAAGTGGTCTCAAGCTGGGGAAAGAGGCAAAGTCTTTATTTGAAGGAGACTTGAAGGCAGAAGGTTCAAGTGGGAGTATTTGCTTTTGTCACTTGACATAGGGCTGAATTGGAGGGGATTGGCATTTCAATAAAACACACTGGATGCAAAATGAGAAGGGACGGGGAAATTCGCAAAGAAAGATTTGGCTCTGCACCTCACGGGCACTACAGCTGTAGAGGGGGTTGCATCTATGTCTAAAATACTTGCTTGTCTCAGGTTTTTGTTATTGGACATTTAGTTCTCTTTTGCTCTTGACATCTGAGTTAACAAATGCGAAAACACCAGGAGCTGGCACACATCACAAAAGCTAAGTACAAGTGCTGCAGTGTGAATCACTGGGTTGGAAATTCTTCTACACAAACACAGACATTGTGGATCACTGTAACCAAGCCTCCAGCCTGCTCTCCTGTGGGTCTGTTTCATCCAGCCCTTCAGCTGCTATGATCCAGGGCTGCTTTCACTGATAATGTTTTAATCCTATGAAACTATACTCTTTCACTGTTGTTCAAGCCTTGCCATTTTTGATTTTTGAGAACCAAAGATGGCTACCTACATCTTTTAATTTTTTGAAAAACAATTATTTATTTAAGATGGGTCTTGCAATGTGGTCCAAGCTGGCCTTGAACTCACTATGTTGCCCAGCTTGACTTGAATTTACAATGATTCTCCTGCCTCTGCCTTCCAAGTGCTGGGATTAATGCATGTGGCATGCAGCCCAAGTTTTAAAACTCTCACTTTTCATAGTACACTGAGTTTTGATGTATAAATATCAACATGCTCAAGCAATGTTAAATACTACTTCCGGCATTGACACCAAAATGTTAGTGTTACATCAACACTAAAAATATCGCTCAGAAGTGGAAGCATCTATGAGAAAAATGCATGGTTTATTGTTCTTTTAAATGTATTTAGGACAAGGTCTACAGGTTCTATAGGATTTTACTTGTAGTGATTCTCCTGTTTCCAGAAGCACTGGGATTACAGGCACCCAGTCTCCATTGCCATCTCAATGTGCTCTGGGGGCAGGGCCTGCATGTCGTGCAGGGAATTGAACCCTAACCACTGCGCTCTGCCTAAGCAGACAATTTAGTCCGCTGAGCTATCTGTCTGGCCCTAAGTGTGCGGTTTAGAATTCAGCTCATTCTGTGTCTGAGATTGGTGCGGCATTAAGTCCTTCCTTGGTTCGATTAAATATGCTATTCAGCCCCACAAATGCAGTCAAGGGTCAAAACAAACACAGTTCTGGGAGAGACACTTAGAGAGACACCACGAGTAGTTTTACATGGGAATGCAGCACACTGAAGGGTTCCTAGACTTTTCCAGTCCTCTTAGTCTTATTGGTCACTTGTGATGTCTCCTATCACCCTTTCTTGTTATCTCTGCCGGAGTCTAATGTTCGTCCTTCTGTAAAGAATTCAATTGGTTTCAATCTAATCTCCTAAATGGAATTCAGATGGTTTAGGGTCCAACTCAGAGCTTTCATGGTCAGAGGGCTTTGTTCAGGTCTTAATATTAGATGCTATTTTTAGTACCACTTGCTGATAGAATCAGGAATGATGGATAGGTTTCTGTTGTGTGTTGACTGCATACACATTCTTTTTAAAGGCCTTTAAAACTACAACTTATCACAAATGGATAGCATTGAAGTCATTCTCATTTGCTTAAATGGTGTCTGCAAAATGAAATTCTTCCTTTAAATTATACAGGCTTCTAAGGGATCGCGAATGGCTATTGTTAGATTTTCCTGGACTCATGGCCTTTCCCGAATTTTTTAATGGCTAGAAAACACTTCAATATGATCATTATTTGAAACAACAACAACAAAAATTCACCAGAATCTTTAATTTTTTAAAACAATCTTTTGTTTGTGTGTTGATGGGTACAGGGTCTCACTATGCTGCTTGGACTCACAGTCATCCTTCTATCTCAGTCTTCCCACTGCTGGAATTATAGGCATGTATCACCACACCCATTTCAGTGATTGACACACCACACCTGGGGTTCCAGGGCCAGCGCAGCATAAGGTGCATGGGGATTGAACCTGGGTCCTTGTGCTTGTCGGGCAGGCACTTGGACCACACAGCTATCTCCCCAGGATACCAGCATCTTTAAAAGATTAGCCGTTTAATGTTTTCTCTTTGGTGCACATTGTTCTGTATGTATGGTCAGTCACAGATCATAAAGTATGAAAGAAAAAATATTAATACACAAAATTTCGCCATCAACTGGAAAGGGTTGGAAAGAAGGTGAAATAAGATACTCATGAAATGCAGACAGTAGAGTGTTGGTTTTAAAAAAAATAGTTGAAATTAAGCATGCCTTGGTAACAGATCTATAACCCCAGTGCTTTGGAAGGATGAGGCAGGAGGACAGCAAGTTCAAGTCTTTTCTGAGCAATTTAGCAACTTGGTGAAACAAACAAAAATAAATAAAAGTTCTAGGGATGTAGCTTGGTGCAAAGACCAGAGATTTGATCTTTAATACTACAAAAACTAAGTTATAAAAAGTTAATTAGAATTGTACAGCAAAAAGTTTATCCCAATGTTCCTGCCAGTGCCTGAGACCAATACCCTAACATTGGTAGGCCTTTGTAAATCAGGTTAGATTCAAATACTCTTACTGGATTTTCCTTTTAAATGATATTTTTTGCAGTGCTTACTCCTATTTCTTGTCCACTACGAGACTACTAACTTCCTGTTTCATGTTCTTGAACAATTTTAGAGAAGAGGGAGATGTCCTTGAGCAATTTTAAAGAAAAGGGAGAAATCTTTTGAGAGAGCAATTTGCTAACTTTTATTAAGGCTTCACCAACATTTGTATGTATACTTCCTTAAGATGCAATAGCTCACTGCTGCTGACATTTTACAAATCCTTGGATACTTATCATCTTCCACATTACTATGATCTCAGCTGGAGAGAAGATGGTGTACCTATTTTAACAACCTTTAAGCCTTTAGCTAATTAAGTAAACATAATTCCATGTAACGGGTTTTGACATGGAATTTACATTTTAAAGTCTCTCTCAATGTATCTAGCCACTTAGTTATTACATAATGAATTTGGCATTAGAGGGCTGTAGCTAAGGAAAGGGTATTTATGAACCATGGTAAATGGGAAGAGACCCAATCCTGTGATCCTCAGTCCTTAGTTTTACTAAGGTTGTAAACATCTTTAGCACATCTCTCTCTCTCTCTCTCTCTCTCTCTCTCTCTCTCTCTCTCTCTCTCTCTCTCTCTCTCTCTCTATCTCTCAAGAATTGTGAGCATGGAGCAAAATTGGATCAATCTCTTTCACCTTTTAAAAATCTCTTTCTGCCTCTGCTCTGGGGACTGACAACAATTACAAAACCACAGCATTTCAACTTGGAAGTTATTTTAGAAGTCACAGAAATTCATGTTTAAATCTCCTATATACAGTCCTACCCTAAGGTGGACCAAGTTCTTCTTGAATTCTTCCAACCCTGCATTATTCACTACCTCCTAAGGGAGTTCATTTCACTTCCAGATAGTTGTACTGGTCAGAAAATAATTTGTTATACTGAGAAGAATTCTCTATAATGACTATCATTTTTATCAAATAGGCAAAAACACGCGTGGTCTTTTTTCTGGCATAAATTTGAAGATAACTATTTTAACTTCTGCTGGTTTCTTTCAACACACTAAATATGATGCATATAATTATACTGGCATGATTTTTGAGTCTAGCCATCCTTTACTTCTCCATGTGTTATAGTTAACTGAGAATAATAATTATAAAAGCTGCCACATTGAGCTTTTAATATGTGCCAGGTGTCTCACAACCATTATATTTAATATCCAAGTGATCTGTGTTAGGGAGTGCCATCCTTAATTGATAGCTATAAACAAAGTGTAATGGCAAGTTGAATAGCTATGTCAAGCCCACATGCACAGTGGTTGGCAGAGCCGGGGTTTGAACTGATGTGTAAGGACTCTAAAGTTCATATTCTCATCCTTACAGTGTCATTTCTCTTATAAGATGAAATGGCAACTCCTCCACCCATTCCAAGAAGTCAGATGAGTGTTTTGGGTCTGTGCCTAGAAAGTTAGAGGAGAGAAAGGCTATCAATTTGTGCTAGAAGTGATGCCAGACCATGGAACCGATAGGGATGAAACCAGCCAGAGAAAGAGGGAAGGAAAATGAGAGAGCTGGATGATTAATGGATGACTCACAAGCCTCAGAATAATTGAATATGGGCGTTTGCCATGAGGGAAGGCAAGGCCTACATGCATGATGACTGAAGAGAAGAGCTGGCAGATAGAAAGCACAGAGGTGTGGGTGCTACTCCCCAAATCTCCAGGACAGACTCCAACCAGAAATCGAGCTCTGACAAAGCACATTCTCCAGCAGAATTTTCAGGGACTGTGCACTGGTGCTTCACGCGATGGCTGTTGTTTGTCTTTGGGATAACAGCAATAAAGGTTGGCGAGTGGGGTGCAGTGTGAACCACTAGCATTCAGTGTCTTGCCTACATGTCATTATGCTGGGCTCCTTGCCATGATGCTTTTATTTAAATTGAATTTGTGGGGAGAATATGGCTATGTGAAGCAGTCATCAAAATCATGTGTGTTGTGGGTATACTTGAACCTTCCTTTAAAAGGACATAATTTACCCAGGAAAATAGAGACCTGAAAGTGGAAAACTAAATCCCCCACACATAAATGCCCCTAGCAAATAGTGATAGTTGATTAAGGGTGAAATGAAAAATATGGAGCTTCCCAGTGTCTTTTACTTCTTATCAGAATCAAGTGGGCAGCAAAGGCAATGTTGTTGCTAAAGTAACTCAGAATGTCAGATGGAAGAGCTCCTTTGCGGAAACTGATGTCCTAAGAGGAGGAAGATGCCAGCCCATGCTGAACATCCAGGCAACGACAGGCAGGAACATTTGCCCTAGGTCCTTAGTTGGCCAGGACTCTTTACTTCCTTGAGCTTACCGTTTTTTTGATGAGATGTGTGTTAACTCTTTCCTACCCAACAAACTATACAAGAAACACTCTTAACTCAAAAAGACATTCATAGACTTAAAGTCAAAGGATAGAAAACAATACTACATGCCCAATCACCTCAGAAAAAAGCAGGAGTAGCAATTCAGACAGTCTCAACTTCAAACCAAGAAGGATTAAACAACACAAAAGAAATTTATAGAAGATTAAGCCCCACCCTCCTCAAACTCTTCAGTGAAATTGAAAAGGAAGCAATTGTCCGAAAATCATTTCTGGAGGCAAGCAGTACACTGATTCCAAAACCAGAGAAAGACACAACCAATAAAGAAAACTACAGGCCAATCTCCCTCATGAACATAGATGCAAAAATACTCAATAAATTTCTAGCAAATAAAATACAACAAATCATCAGGAAGATCTTACACCATAACCAGGTAGGATTCATTCTAGGGATGCAAGGATGGTTCAATATTTGAAAATCTATAAATGTAATACACTATATTAATAGACTGAAATCTAAAAACCACATGATCATCTCAATTGATGCAGAGAAAGCTTTTGACAAAGTCCAATACTCATTCATGTTCAAAGCCCGACAGAAAATTGGAATAGATGGCCTCTAACTCAAATTGATAAAAGCCATCTATGACAACCCATCAGTTAATATAATCCTAAATGGGGAAAAACTGAAATCTTTTACTCTTAAATCAGGTACAAGGATGTCCTCTGTCATCCTTCCTATTCAATATAGTTTTGGATTCATTAGCTGCAGCCATTAGACAAGAGGGAGAAATAAATGGAATAAGAATAGATAAAGAAGAAGCTAAATTATCACAATTTGTAGATGACATGATACTTTACCTGGAATACCCAAAAAGCTCCACCAAGAAGGTATTAGAATTGATACAGACATTCAGTAGCATAGAAGGATACAAAGTCAATACCCAAAAGTCAATAAGATTCCTCTACACAGGTAACAAACATATTGAGAGGGAAACTATAGAAACAATACCTTTTATAATAGCTCCACAGAGAATGAAATACCTTGGAATTCACATAACCAAGGAAGTCAAATTTTCTTTTCACAGAAAATTACAACACACTAAGTAAAGAGATCGTAGAGGATTTCAGCAACTGTAAAGATATTCCCTGTTCCTGGATAGGAAGAATCAACATAGTGAAGATGGCCATTGTTGTACAGATTAAACGCAATCCCTATTAAACTGCCACCAATATACCTCCCAGACATAGATAAATCATTCCTAAAATTTATTTGGAACTATTAAACTCCTAGAATAGCAAAGGCAATCCTTGTCAACAAAGACAAGGCAGGAGGCATCACAATTCCTGACTTGAAATTATACTACAAAACCACTGTG
Organism: Ctenomys sociabilis; assembly: GCA_004027165.1. Classification (NCBI taxonomy): domain Eukaryota; kingdom Metazoa; phylum Chordata; class Mammalia; order Rodentia; family Ctenomyidae; genus Ctenomys; species Ctenomys sociabilis. Next base: position 23,956 of record PVKA01028945.1, read on the forward strand.
ATAAAAATCAAGATGGTATTGGCAACGAAATAGACCTGAGGATCAATAGAATAGATTAGAAGATGCAGAGACCTCTAGAAACACACTCAGCCATCTGATTTTTGAAAAAAGGGCCAAACAAGCTTACTGGAAGAAAGATAGTCTCTTTAACAAATGGTCCTGGAAAAACTACTTTCTACATGCCTAAAACAAAAACTTGACTCAGCTCTATCACCATGTACTAAGCTAAAGTCAAAATGGATGAAAGATCTAAATATTAAAATAGAAATAATCTCCTGGAAGAGAAAGTAGGAGGAACTTTTGAAGACATAGGAGTAGGCAAAGAGTTCATGAACAAACATGTATTCACATGGGAAACATCTGAAAGAATTAACAATTGGGATCAACTCTTCTTGAGAAGTTTTTGAACATCAAAAGAAATTGTCAACAAAGTGAAAAGACAACCCACAAATTTCGAAAAAGACTTAACTAATAAGCACTCAGACAAAGGTCTCTAGAACTTATAAAGAAGTAAGATATAATGTGGCCCTTAAATTTAAAGATGCAATCCAGAAATGGGCATCTGAGTTGAATACATACTTCTTAGAGGATGAAATTAAAGAAGCGAATAAATATATGAAAAAATGCTCCACATGGCTATCCATCCATGAAATGCAAGTTAAAACAACACTGAGGTACCATCTCACTCCAGAAAGAATGGCTATCATAAAGAAATCAACCAACAACAAATGTTGGGGAGGATGTGGAAAAAGGAACACTTCCCCATTGCTGGTGCGAATGTAGACTAGTGCAACTATTGTGGAGATCAGTGTGGAGACTCCTCACAAATCTAGGACTGGAAATCCCATTCAAGCTGGCTTTCCCTCTACTGAGAATTTTCCCAGAAGAAATGAAAACATCATTTCATATATATTCATAGCAGCAAAATTTGTGATAGCAAAATCTTGGAAATAACCAAGATGCCCATCACATGAGGAATGGTTGAAAAAGATATTTCTACATCATTTATAAAGAACTAAGCTATAAAGAATGATAAACTTGAAACATTTATATTGAAGTGGATGCCACTTGAGCATACACTCATAAGTGAAATAAACCAGACACACATGTGCAAATATTATATAGTCTCCCTAGTATAAGAAATCAAAAGAAGAAATTTAAATTAAAATGTAAAACAACAACTAAAATGAATTTAGTGAGATAGTTAGGGTAAACTGTGCTGCATATGTTTCAGGGTAATAATCAGCTTCTCTTCTGGATGGTTAACAATGTAACCAGATCAAATTTTGGAGAAATGGAAAGACTGCAAGGTCAGCCAACATTTTGGCCATACATAGCCTTTTAATGTCAGTGAAGACTTAGGACATGGGATAACCTGTACTGTAACACCATAGAACTCAGTTGTGTCCAAAATTTTCTGATTAGGGAGACTATTTTGCCACAGAAGAATGAGATTGATGATCTCTAGTGTGCCTAAGGAGAGTCCCATGGAGAGAAAACTTTCTCTCAGGCTCTCACAGAAAGCAAACTGGTCAAGCACTGGCCGTGACTCATCGCATGGCTGACACTCACAAGGATCTACAGAGTGAGGTACAGGGCTACAGGATAATCCCTGAGGGGACTTGACTGGCCTCATCAGTTACAAATAGTACACTTTTAGTTATATAGGTCTTGCTCTATCTTGGTCTTAACCATCCAGCAGAAAAGTACAAAAATGAGGCCATAATAATAAGCTGAGCTGTAAATGCTTCTAGTCCACAACTTCGTCAGATAAGCCACTGTTATTGTGGACTACAGGACTGTGTTGGAGTGTTTCATTGAATTCAAGCATCCATAATAATTGAATGACAATGAACCCGTCTTTGACAGGACTAAACAAAAAGTGGCATACAAAGGAAGAACCATTCTGTGTTTGTATAAACAGTACAGTTAGGATAAATATGCAGTACTTTTGCATAATTCTATGAGAAGAAAGATTTGCAATAGTAGTGTTTGGACAGGATATTCCGTCTGCTTCTTGTACTATGGAGAACCACTTGGAAAATAACAATGTAAAAAGTATTAATTATGGAAACTGTACTACAATTCTGCTTTAAGAAAAATGATACATATGTGGCTACATGCTCTTAATTCATTGATCAGAGGCATCTGCTCTAATAGTGTTTGTATATAGAGTATCATGTGTGCACCTTGTACAGCAGAAAGCTACTAGAAATACAATGTGCAATGTATTAATTGTTGAATCTGTCCTACTAATTTGATTTGAAACTGTCTCATTGCTACTTGTTCTTCCATAAATTAAAAAAATAAACCCCTGGTTCTGCCTAAGTACATAAATAAACTCTCCATTTAGTTACATCATGAAAGTTTTGTTGACCTGAAGTGTGGCCATGTCCTCTGATCTATGTGTGATAAGATGATTTCTCTGGTAGGCATTATATACCCTGCCATCCTTGGTTTGAAAACATGCCAAAGAACCAGAAAACAACTGAGAAAGGAGCACTAAATACCAAAATCTATCCTTTTCCAGGGATATCCCTGCTTCCTGTAAAACCTTGGGACTCTGAAGAATCCAACCAGAAAAACAATGTTACTGCAAATGCTTACTGAAGAGTGCTGACCACCGCTCCCCACTCAGTGTATTCTGCATACCTTTGTACTGTGTTATTTGGTACTTATAATTCAGACTTTCTATTTCCCAAAAACATTACTTTCTTTTTCCATCTCTCCCCCTTCCCTCTCTTGCTTTACCTCCCTCTCTTTCCTTTCCTCTTGAAGTAGATGAAGATATTGTCGCTTTAATTGATTATGAGAGAAAATGTCAGAAAGGATAGGGATTTCTAACCATCCCTTATCTCTGAGAGAGGAGTGAGAATTCCTTATATTCTTTTCCAATTTTCTTTTTAATTAAAGCAAAGAAGCAAGTAGCTGGTGGCACTTCTAAGACTCTTTTATTCCTTATATCTGAATAGTTACACTTCTCATCTCTTGCGTCCTTCACCCCCAACACACATTTTTTTGGAACTAAATTTAGCATTTATCATGAAGGCTTAATTCCTTTTGGTAGTGTTTCTCCTTTGAGATACTATTTGGACTCTGGTAGAACTTGTATGTATTTCTAAATTAATCTAAGAAAATCCTGATTTGTGTATCTTAATCAATACGTAACAGCAATCAAAGTTATCTGATGCGAAATTAACCAAAGGCAGAGAACTAATGCTTTTTCCTTGAAAGATGTCTTTGTATGTCACAGTATCAAGAGACCCCCGCCCTATGTCTTATGTTAATTCTTATTTCACCTGGAAGATGATGGATTTTATAACTGTTTATAGAGTCTAAATAAATTACCTTGGGCTGCCATAACAAACAATTAAAGATCGGGTGGCTTAACCAAGGGAAATTTGTTTTCTACAGTCTGGCAACTGAGAAGTCTCAGAGAAAGGTGGTGGCAAGATAGGTGTTATCCTAGGGGCAGGAGAGATACAGAGAGAGAGAGAGAGAGAGAGAGAGAGAGAGAGAGATACAGAGATACAGAGAGAGAGAGGGAGAGAGAGATACAGAGAGAGAGACAGGGAGAGAGAGATACAGAGAGAGAGGGAGAGAGAGATACAGAGAGAGAGAGGAGTGAGAGAGAGGAGTGAGAGAGAGAAAGAGAGAACTCAAGTGGAAGAAATCTTTTACATTATTATATAATTATAAAGATACCAGATCTGTTGAAACTCCACTGCAGAACCTCATATAATCTTAATCACCTTCTTAAAGCTCTCCTCTCCAAATGGAGTCATGTAAGGAGCACTAGGAAATCAGCATGTGAATTTGGGGATACGGTGCAGTTCATAGCAATGTCCCTATAGAGTTCCAAGTTTTCCTGCAAGATCTTGCCTACTTCATCCTAAAAGATGTTGTGCATAATTTAGACATAGGGATAAGGCAGTGTGACAGGTTTTTAGAATTCTTTCCTTGGTCTTAGTTTAAAGTGACTGACCATGTTTGTTGCATTTCTATTAGTTAACAGACCTCAGGTTCAGGTGTCTACCTCCCAGTACAAGAAAAGCTATAACTGCATGCAGTCACTGCCTGTCATTCAGACACCTTCCCTCTTGAGAAGCAGTATATGTATCAGGTCCACCAAGCCTGGTTATGGATATGTCTCTTTCCTTTTCCTTCCTATGATGGGTAGGGCATGAAGAAGTATTGTTTGCTCACAATTTTGAGAAGGACTTTTTTTGGGGGGGAGTTGGCTCAGACTGCCTTAAGGGTGGGTCTGGTAAAGCTTGTGTATTGAACTGTGGTCCCCTGCCTGATTTGGTTTGTCAAAACAGGTGCTTAAACAGCTGAGCTAACCCTCAAACCCCTGCAATTTTGAGAAAAAAAGGAAAACTTACCAAGAAAGTCACAGGGACCAATTCAGATATTGATCAATATCAATATTAACTTTGTGTTGGAGTCACTTTGATTGCCATTCAGACTATTAAATGTAAGATGTGATCAGGAATAGGCAAGGGGACCCTGAGTGACAGGAAAGAGAGAAGCAGAGAGGGAGAAGGGGAGAGAGAGAGAGAGAGAGAGAGCGAGAGAGAGAGAGAGAGCGCAGAATGTGTGCTGAAAGCCTTCATCAGGCGGTTAGGCAGCCCTCCAGAGTGGTTCACGAGGGGCGTGTGTGTTGAAGCAGGCGGCAGTAGGAAGCAGCACACCAGAATGAGGTGAGGTGTGGGTGCCCTGGCACATTTTCAAATGTGCTGGCTCAGGGCTGCCAGCAGCCTAGGCTTCTCTTAGCAGAGTCACTAGATGGGAAAGTTGACAGTGAACTGTTGTGACCACTATGTGAATCTATTCAATTTCTACTTTTTTAAAGAAAACAATTAATTAATACAAGTATGGAAAAGGGA
>PVKA01028946.1:0-28844 GCA_004027165.1 Ctenomys sociabilis
AGAGCAGAGGAGAGGAGAAAGAAGAGAAAAGAGAAGATCAGGCAGACTCCTGTGAGCTTCCATGCAAGGCTGAAATGGCATTTCTGGGTTCAGAGAGTGAAAACCATCTTCATAAAGCAGTAACCCAGACCCCCAGGAAACCTACCACGGTTCCCTCAACTCCTCGCCCAGCTCACAGTCACACTTCTGTGGGTTCCCTACAACTATCTGAAGGAAGCACCATAAGCCCAAACTCAGTGCGCTGATTGACTGATTCAACACATAAGCGCAGATCCAAAGTGGACAGCAGGCCCAGCACACTGAGCCCATATTTCCGGGCCACACATCCCCTCCAAGGCAATGCAGCTGGGAGCAAGATCCTGGGATCTATCGCGCCATCCAGCTCTGACAACTGACAAGAACATGAAAGCAATTATTATAATCATCTTCAACTGTTGTAAGAAACTGAAACTATAATCTAATGCCTGGTTAGATATTTCAGAAACAAAAGGCATGTTCTCTCTTCTCTTTTACATATTTAATAAATAATCTCTTACATGAAATATAACAATATATTCTGATGTTTAGAACATATATAAACATAACGAATATATAACATCATGTAGGCTAGGAGGGGCCAAGTGGAAGCACATTATAAGGCATTATAATAGCTACAGAAATTTCCAAAAGGAAAAAACAGAGAAGAAAAAAAGAATTGCAAAAATGAAAGAGCAGCTGGGAGCTGCAGACCAGCCGTTATTGTCTGCTAATTTTGACGCCTGCATCAGCTCTGTAGAAGTTTCATTTTTATATATATTTGGTACAGGGTCTCACTGCACAGCTCAGCCTGGTAGTGATCCCCCTGTCTTTCAGCCTCCCCAGAGCTGGGATTACCCGGTTTCTTTGTATCACTTTCTATTGTCCTCCTCAGGACAGGTTGCATTTTCCAGCTGCCTCATGTATACTTGTTTACTGGATTCCAACCTAGCTGGTCTTCCCAAAGGAGAGGAAGACCTGGCCAAAATAAACTTTGAGCAAATAACAGTAAAAAGCAGTTTCCGATTTGAGAAAAAATATTAGCTCTCATATCCAATAAGTTTAACAAATGCAAGAAACAAAGAAAACTATACCAAGGATAGCACAATTAACTTTATCAAAATCAGAACTAAAGAGAAAAATCTTTAAAGGAGCCAGAGGTGGGGAGGAAGATATTTTTTATATAGAGGAATGAAGATAAGGATAAAAATAGCTTCTGTGTTAGGAAAAATGCAAGTGAAAACACAATGGGACAAGAATATTTAAAGAACTGAAGGAAGAAAATTCTCGGCCAAAAATCTTGTCCTGAGCAAAAATATTACTCAAAAGAAAGCAAACTAAAGATGTTTCCCAGCACACAGAAGCTGACAGAATTTATTACAAGCAGACTTGCACCACAAAAAATACTGAAGAGTCCCTAAGACAGAAGAAAAAATCATACCATATGGAAATATGTATCTATACAAAGAAATGAAGAAAGAGCCTTTAAGATTTCTCCAAATCCAGCTTCTCTACCAGCAATGGAACACCCATCTCTGACAAAACAAAACAAAAAGGGGATATAAATAAAGGACCATTTTGTAGTGAGAAAAATATATATGTGTATATACAAAATAGGATAGATAGACACCTACTTTCTTTTAGTTCAATGAGAAAGGTTTGTGCTAATAGTGTTTAGACAAGATATCATGTCTGCATCTTGTCCTTGAATAACTACTACAAAGACAGCAATATGCAATGTATTAATTAGTGTGAAACATCTTTGTTTTTTTTTTGGCAGAACCAGGGATTGAACTCAGACCCTTGCGCTTGCCAGGCAAGCACTTATTCTACTGAGCCATCTCCCTGGCCCTTTTATTAATTATTGCAACTGTCCTACTAACCTATTTTGAAACTGTCTCATAGCTATTTTTTTCTCATTAAAATGAATAAAAATTCAAAAAAAAAAAAGAAATGAAAAATACCAAAAATACAACTGAATACTTAGGTATATGACTTCTCTTCTTTTACATATTTTAATAAATAATATTTCACACATAATAGTAAACAATGCATTGTGGGGTTTATAGCATGTGTAAAAGTAAAAAAAATGGTGGGGTCGGGAGATGGCTCAGTGGAATAAGTGCTTCCCGGGGAAGTGCAAGGGTCTGAGTTCAATCCCTGGTTCTGCAAAAAAAGAAGTAAAAATGGGCACTGTCAGCTGCCGCACAGGGTGGGCGAGGAAAAATGGGAGCAAGCCCATTGTGATAGGGTTTGGTTTTATCACACATAAACTGAGATAAATTTACTTGGAAGCTGACCGAAAGGCTCAAGGATGTTTATTATAACCCTAAAGAAACGTCTAAGACAATAAAACAGAAAATTACAGCTACAGCCAACAAAAGAGGGAAAGTGGAATCAGTCCAAAATAAAGCAGAGACAAACTGCACCTCACATAGATTTAGTCACATTAAATATAAACTTTGTGGAGCTGGGGAGATAGCTCAGTAGTCTAAGCACCTGCCTGGCAAGCACAAGGGCCAGGGTTCGATTCCCCGTGCTACATGCCATGCTACCCCGGAACACCACGTGAGCCTCGCCAACCACCAATATCAGGCATGGTGACGGTGCACACCTCTAATCCCACCACTGGGGAGGCTGAGACAGAAAGATTACTGAGTGAATGACAGACCTCATCAGATACAAAAGTTACATTTTTTGTTATAGGGCTCTTGCTTTATCTCAGTCTTAACCATCCAGCAGAAAAGTATAAAAATGAGGTATAAGGCCATAATAATAAGTGGAGCTGTAAATGGCTCTAGTCAACAACTTCTTCATATAACCCACTATTTTTGTAGACTGCTGGACTGTGTTTGATTGGTTCGTTGAGTTCAGACACCTATAATAATTGAATGACAATGGGGCCAGGCGTGGTGGCGCATGCCTGTAATTTCAGCACTCAGGAGGCTGAGGCAGGAGGATTGTTATGAGTTTGAGACCAGCCTGAGCTACAAAGTGAGCTTAAGGCCAGCCTGAACTGCATAGTGAGACCTTGTCTCAAAAAGACAAGAAATAAAAATAAAAATAAAAATAAAATTGAATAACAGTGGAATACCCATCTCTGACAGGACTAAACAAAAAAAAAAGGGGGATACAAAGGAAGAACCATTCTATGTTTCTATAAACAGTATAGTTAGGATAAATATGCAGTACTTCTATAATTCTATGAGAAGAAAGATTTGCACTAATAGTGTTTGGAGAGGATATCCTGTTGGCTTCTTGTACTATGGACAACCACTAGGAAGATAACAATGTAGAAAGTATTAATTATTGAAACTGTTTTTAAAAAAAATAAGTATACAGCTAAATTCTCTTAATTCATTGATTAAAGGCATCTGCTCTAATAGTATTTGTAAGTAGAATATCATATATGCACCTTGTATGACAAAAAACCACTACAAAAGTAATATGCAATGTATTAATTGTTGAATCTGTCCTGCTAATTTGATTTGAAAGTGTCTCATTGCTGTTTGTTCTTCAATAAAATTAAATTAAATTAAAAAAGATTACTAAGTGATATCCTATACCAAATAAATAAATAATTATAAAAAATAAATATAAATGTTGTGTATGTGTCAATTAATGTTAGAAATTCTCCAACTGGGTTTGAAAAGAAGATGCTACTGCATTCTCATACAAATTCACGTTAAATGTAAACAGAAAAATTAAAGATTATGAAAATATATACAATGCAAACAGTAATCCAAAAAGGCTGGAATGATGATATTAAATACTATAGAATTAGAATACAATACATTACCAAAATAAAAAAGAAGGATATTTTATAATGATGAAGGGCTCAATTAATCAAGGAGCTAAAACAATCCTAAACATTTATGCTTCTAACAAAACAGCATTAAAATACATGGAACAGAAAAATGATGCTGCAAGTAGAACTACAAAAATCCAAAATTGCAGTGTGAAAGCTCCACACTCTTCACTCCACACTTGGCAGAGTAAGTAGAGAGGAAACTCAGCAGGAGTGAAATAGACCTGAACACACGCACAACCCATTTGACCTATTGACATTTATAGAACAGGGTTGGGGAGGAACAAGTGCCCCAGTTAATGTGGCAGAAGAGATTTCCTGGGTTGCAAACTTTTTAGTGCTAAAACCTAAAGAATCTGGAGCAAGAGGAGTAATCACCCCACATCAATCATCTCGGAACCAAATCCACATTCTTCTCTTTTATTTATTTATTTATTTATTTATTTATTTATTTATTTATTTATTGCAGTCCTGGGGATTGAACTCAGGACCCTGTGCTTGCCAGGCAAGTGCTTATTTTACTGAGCTATCTCCCCAGGCCCTCCACATTCTTCTCAATTGCATACACAACTTGGATCAAAATAGATCATATTTTGGGCCATAAGAATAAGTCCCAAAAAATGTAGAGGATACCCGTGAGTGAGAAGATTCTGGCAGATTGGAAAGAGGAAGCCAGATTCTCTAGGGGCCCAAGGCCTGAGGCAGTGAGTACCATCAGTGCCTAACTTGCTTTCATATAGTCCAGACAAAATGACCAAAGCCTTCATACTAAATCCCCAACAAGTACAGAATAAAACAAAACAAAACACTTCCAAGAAAAGTCTTGAAACTTTGATAGGAAATGCATGGGTTAATACTGAAACCCTTTTGGGCAGTACTAGCTCTACTTCATCCAAGAACCAATGGAAACCATATACCTGCATTTCAGCGGGAAGGTGCCCCTCTACCCTACCCCTCAGAAGGAAGAAGCACACTCTGCCCACTCTGCTGGGCGGCATTAGCAAGGCCAAGTGTGGAGCTAATCTCCCATCTCCTGCCCAGTGGAAGAAGGGGCAGAGATTCCTCTTCCAGGCAGGCTCAGATCTTTCATCCGCCCCCCAGCCTAGGTGGATGGTGCTCCATCTTCAGAGCCAGGGTCAAGGCAGCAGGGGCCAAAGCCAAGCAGAATCTCCATAACTATCCAGGGAGTCAAGACTCAGCACAGCAGTCTGAGGGCAGCTAGTTACCTCCAGGCTCACGGTACACCCTGCACCTCCTGCCCTTTGGTAGGGAGCTTGTGCCACAGCTAGTGTCCATGAGGTAAGGCTGGGCAGGTCTGTGAGACTCCACTTCTTTTCCTCCTAAAGTCAGTGAACCCAGTGGGAATTCAAGTTCATATCCATGTAAAGGCATCAAAACGGTGGGTGCCTCCATTTTGCTGGAAAGTTATCAGTGGCCCCACAAGGACCTGAACACACATATCATCTCAGTTATACCTTACCAGAAGGATTGCCTGAAAACAAGAAGACCTAGAAGGATCCAGAGTCTCATAAGATAATCTTCAAATGCCCAAGAGACAACTGAAAATCAGCGGTCACACCAAGAACCAAGCAAGTTATTACATAAATAAGTTTAAGACAAATAAAAAGTGGAACATTTCAACAAAGAAATAAGTTATAAAAGAAAGAGCTGGGCCAGCCAAATAGCTCAGCAGATTAAAGTGCCTGCAAGCAGGTGCAGGGACCCGAGTTTGATCCCCAGGCCTACAGTGCCAGCCCTGCCCCTGGGGCACACTGAGATGGCAATTGAGACTGAGTGTGGTGGTATGCGCCTGTAATCCCAGCTCTTGGGAGGCTGTAAACAGGCGAATCACTACGATTCTGATCTAGTAGTGAGACCCTGAACATCCTGTAGACCCTTCCCTAAAATGCAAAATAATAATAATCATAATTATAATAAAAAAAGAGCCCAATATAAATTATGGAATTGAATTACAGAACTGAAAAATAAAAAAGGTTGCTGTCGCAGTAGAGTGGAGGTGACAGAGAACAGAGAGTCAATGAACTTGCAGGCAGAATTTACTCATTTCAAACAGCAGGAAAAAAATAGACTGAAATACAAGGACCAGAGCCAATAGGACAATAACAAAAGAGGACATGTCACTACCAGGTCCAGAAGGAAAGAAGGATGACAGAGTGCAACTGAAAGGGGTTTGAAGAAATAATGGTTGAAAATTCCCCAAATTTAGCAGAGACATAAACTTGCTGATTTAAGAAGGCAGGTGAGCCCCAGACAGAATAAACTCAAAAAAATCCACAGCAAAGAGCATTGTAACTAAATTTCTGAAAACCAAAGACCAACAAGACATCTTGGATACAGCTAGAGATAAATGACACTATGCTGGTAGTGATGGTAGGTTTCTTATCTGAAATCACAAAGGCCAGAAAAAAGTGTTATTCCTTCAAGTACTGATAAAAATCCCTATCCACAATAAATCTTATTTATGATGGAAATAAATACACCTAAGCAATGAGGGGGAAATTAAGACATTTTCAGAGGAAAGAATTTGTGGCTGGCAAATCTATCTTAAAGAATGACTACAGAAGAGCTGGTGAGATAGCTTAGTGGAATAGGAGCTGCTTAGGCAAGCTCAGGGACTGTGGTTCGATTCCTGGTACCGTATGTTGTGCTGACTCCAACCCCAGGCACGCTGAGCCAGCCACTGAGACCGGGTGGTGTGCACGCCTGTAATCCCAGCGCTGGGGAGGCTGAAAACAGGAGGATCACGATGAGTCTGAGCTGCGTAGTGAGACCCTGTACCAACTACATTACAAAAAGAAAACAAGAATGATCCCTGAAAGTTCTTAAAATATAAAGAAACATATCAAAAGAAAGTTCTGAAGCTAGAAAGGAAAGAATATTGGAGTGAATAAAGATAGAATTAAATAAAACAGACCATATATAGTTTATACATAGATGCTATAGCCTGCAACTAATTAGCTTCTTAATCACATTAGATGGTTGAAACAAAAACTATAACACCACTTTTGTGGTAATTGATAGATAATCCAATATTTAAAAATATGTATATTTTTTAAATAATAATAAAAATCTAAATAGAAGCTTCCTTCATTTTACCTGAAATGTAAAGCATCTACACAGAACGGTAGCAGCAACAAATAAAACTACAAAAGGATTCAAGGTGTACCAAGAACGATAGCTGAGCACAGTGAAATTAAATTTGAAATCAATATGGAAGAAGTATTTCTGAGAAAATTCCTAAGTATTTGAAATATTTTCTGTACTAGTCAGTTTTCTGTTACTGTAACAAAACTCCTGGGGTAATCAGCTTATCGAGAAGACTAATTAGGCTCACTGCTTTGGAGGCAGCAGCCACAGCTGATTGGCGCCATTGCTTTTGGGTCCGTGGTGAGGCATCCTGGCGGAAGCATGTGATAAGCAAAGCCGCTCACTTCCTGGGCAAGGAGCAAAAGAGGGGGAGGGGAAGAGACCAGGTTGGCCAGTACCCTTCTGGGCACGCCCCCCGGGGCCAAAGTCCTCCCACTTCTCCTCCTCAAAGTCTCCACCATCCTCAGTGGCTCCATGCCAGGCTTCTTCCGTGGACACTGCAGACCTTACGCTACAGCACGCATAACACACTTCTAAATAACCTAGGTTGAAAAAGAAATGAACAGTTAAGTTATGAACTGTTTTGAACTGAAAACACATTTGGGAATTATGAGATTCCCTAAAGAGTATGTAGGTAAAAATTACAGCACTGAGTGATGACTTTCAGCCTGAGTACAAACTGTTAAATTATCATGGCCCTCGCTCAGCCTGGCTGACTCAGCAAAACAACAGCTTGTCTTCCCAGTGACCCCTCCCTCCTTTTCCTCGATCCCAGTCCTGGATACCTTTCCTGTGCACGCCAGAGAACTCCAATCAGCTCCTTTGTGCCACTGAACCTGACCCTCGAGCTCCACCCCTAGAAAAAGCCCATAAAGTCTCAGCCTCCCTGTCTCAGGTCAGAGGGTTCCCTCATCTCCCTGCCCTTGATCCTGTGTCCTGCCCAGTGACAGTAGGCCTTTTCTTCCCTTTCTTTTACTTCTGCTTCTCTGCCACTCTGCTGAAAAACCTAGCGCTACACCCCAGTGTTAGACAAAAAGCAAGCCCTTACATCAACAGCTTCAGCCTCTACCTTAAGAAGCTACAATGAGAACTGATTGCCTCCGAGAGGCCGTCTTTGGCCAAGACCAGCTCCCTGGAAGGAGCACAGGCAGGCTGATGGCGTGCGTGGGTGACCACTGGAGAACACACAGACAGATGTCAGTGACTGAAAGCAGACCAGCCCTTGTCTGGGATGGGGCAGGGAGTGCAATGAGAGAAGGGGTTACCCTGGAACACAAGGCAATTTGGGGGTACATTGGCTATCCTGCCTACTGTGAGGGGCCCATGGAAGTTGACTTAGTTATTTCTCACCCTTGAGATACAACACGCCATTTACTTCACTGGGCAAGGAGTGCTTCATTTTTCCCTCCTGCTTCATTCAGTCCATCGCTGACTCTAGGGCGTGACGCACGCCACAGCGGCTCAGGCATGGGTCCAGGAAGGGAGCTAAGTTCTTCCTGGTCCTACCCACAGGACTCCCTCCTCTGACCAGAGCCCACCTTCCAAAGGAGAGTCAGTCTTCCCACCCCTGTGATCCAATCAACTTTCAAAACCCTATCTTTGGAACACGAAGCTTTGGGGGGACACTATGTAAAAACCACAGCAAGAATGCACACAGGTCAAACCATATCAAATCCTATGCTTTAAATCTGTGGATTTTATTGCTTATCAATTATGTCTCAATAAAGCTGTTTCAAAAAGTCTGAGGGAATAAAAGCCCTCTTTCGGGTTGAACTTGGAGCTGCACATACAGGCAGCCAATGTTGGCAGCCACCCTGACATTGCCAGGGTACAGCCTGCCTGGGAAGGAAGCATCCCAGAAGGAAGTGAAGGAAACAGTGAGAGTGGAAGGGCAAGTAGGACCCGAATGTGGCACTGCATTGACACCTCATGCAGCTGTGCCTGAAACTGTCCCTAGCAGGGTGTGTGTGTGTGTGTGTGTGTGTGTGTGTATACAGGCGCACACAGGTTTTACAGGGGTGGGGCATGCTGCCTGCCTCTGTTAGCATAGAGGAGTTCTAGGTTTATCTGCACCAGACAGAAGGGGGAGGAGAGGAGAGGAAGGGATGAGATGAGAGGTGAGACAAGGGTGTCCTCTAGAGTCAAGGGTACACAGCTGAGCTGCTCACCTGCACTGTCTTGGAGGCCCAAGGGGACCTTCTAGTCCAACCCCTTCTTCACCCCCCACCCCGGATGCTGGGGCTGAAACCAGATGGGCACACGCGCTACGACCAAGCTCATCCCTGGCTCCAACTCCGAGCTGCTGGGGTGGAGGAGACCAATGTTCCAGGTCCCCACATGCCCTGCAGCAGCATCTGCAGACCATAAGCCCCACTGAGCAGAGCAGGCCTCAGCGCACCTTCCTTCCTTCCCTACCGAGCCCGCGATGTGCAGTGCAGCGGGGCTCAGGGCTTCTCTGAGTCCCAGGGCCTCGGGTTGGGCTGTCCTCTCCAACTCGGTGCTCTCTCAGCTCACCCACCCAGGGAGGGCTCTGGGGCAGTCCAGGCAGGGCCACTGGGGGGACCTTGCTGGAGAGGACAGGAAGGGAAGGGAGGGGGACGCTGGTTTGCTCCCAGGTGTTGCTGTCTTAGTTACTCTTCTCTGGTTGCTGGGACAAATACCCAACACCCAAAATGAAGGGAGGAAAGGTTATTGGAGGTTTCAGTCCATATTCAGCTGGCTCCAGGGCAGAGGTGCACATGGCAGAGGGCATCAGTTCATGGCAGCTGAACAAAAAACTATGACAATAAAGAACAATCACTAAAGAAAATCTGTCTCTCTGTCTGTTATATTCTGTTCAGGTTCCCCGCCCTAGGGTGTGATGTAGTACTCACACCCATAATCCCAGCAGTACTAAAATCCATAATCCCAGCCTTGGATCACACATAATCCCCAGTGGATCGTGAGTTAACCACAAACTCTAGAAGTCCCCACTCCATGACTATGTGAGGCTTTGCGGGGACAACTAGACACAAACCATAACAGCTGCCAAGGGCTGCATCCTGGTGAGCCGGAAGGAGGCTTCTTGCATGCCCGACTGGCCTGCTATCTTCCCCCACACCGTACGCGGGGCCAGCAGGGGCCCTTCACCACATGCTGGAGTCTTGGTCTGGGCCGTCCCCACCCCCACAATGGTGACACATTCATTTTCATTCTCATAAATCCCCTAGTGTGATCGTTCACTGTGATATATCTCCAACTGGGTGGAGAGACAGCCAGGAGGCTGGGAGAGCACCCTACGCAGGTGTCTGCTTGGGTTGTGGAGAAGCCTTTCCTCGCGGTTGTGGAGAAGCCTTTCCTCGCGCTGCTGCTCCTCTGCTGGAAAGTGAAGCTTTGCTCCCCAGCTCCCTTCCGCCATGGCATTCCAGCCTTGAAGCCAGGTGACCATACTCTGAACATCCTGAAATTCTGAGCCAAATAAACCTCTCCTCCTTCAACTTGTGGGGGTCGAGTCTGCTAATGACCCAGTCTCAAGGTGGTCTGTTAAACAGCAGGAGTGAGCCAGGCAAGGAGGGGAGGGAGGGGCATGGGGGAGGGAAAGAGATGTGCCCTACTGGAGCAGATCGATTGCTGAGTCAGCAATTGGTTAGCTTTTCCCTGGAGTCAGTTTATTTTTTTATTTTTTGGAGCTCAACAATGGCTGTTATATTGCATGTGTGTTGTGTTCAAATTAGTTATTCAGATTACCAGATATAGGCATAAAAACTGGTTTTAAAAAAGTTATAAAAATTTTAAAAGGAGAGAGAAAACAAATGCAAGCATTAACTATTCCTTTCAATAGACCGGCAGAAATCAGCAGTACCGGTTATCCAAGCTATCCTGTGGCTATGCATATACATTTCTTTTTCCCAGTTTAATTATTTTATACTCTGGAGGGTCCTGGCTCATCTGTCTGAGCCCTTCCGTCACCCAGGGGCTGCATGTCAAGGAGGCTAGTCAGTCACAGAGTCCCACCTGCTTGTTTCACAGGTCCCAGCTCAGTACTTCCAGGCTGGAACCAGGCCACAGCGTGTGGATGCAGCCCACGTGTGGATCTGACCCAGCACAGGGAAGGCGGAGCTGGGGAGGGGTGTCCTGGGCAGGGTCAGCCCAGTGTGTCATCATCTGTGTCCAGATGTCACCAGCAGCACTGTCACACACAGTGAGCAGCCACACTCCGTGCACTGGGGCAGCACCACGGGTCACTCAGGGCACGGCCCCCGCTTTCCGCACCCCCTTGCCTGAGGCCTGTGATGCTCTGTCTGAGCCACGAAAATTCAGGGGCAACATGCAGGGTGGCAGAGGGCACTGGGGCTCCTGCCTGCCCAGAGCTCATCCCCACCTGCTCTGGGGCATCCTCGCCCTGTCTTGCTGCAGGGGTGGGTATTTATTTGTTCCCGCATGGGCACGGTCCCTAGTCCTGGTAGTGAGACCTCTCCCCAGGCTTTGTAGGTGCAGACTCCTTGTTTCCCCTTTAGGACACCAAGCTGTCGGGAGGTGGTGTACCTTGCCATCTTGTAGTTATACCTCCCTGAGGATATTAGGCACAGGCAAAAGCAGGAACTTTGACCCTGATCCAGCCATTCCTGAAGCCACCTGCATTCATTTCATTTATTCTGTCTGTAGCCAAACAAATGCTAACACCTGCTCAAAATATCTGTCTCATAGTTACTGGATATTGAAGAGGGTAAAACAATGGCATGCACCATGACATGATAGAAGCTCAAGGGCCAGCTCCACTCCTCTAAGGGTACAAAAGAGCTGAGCCTCCCCTACAGTGTCCCCAGTGCCACCAGGCTCAGGAAGCTGGGACCACACAGGCTTGGGACTACTGACCACCTGCTAGGATACTAAAGAGAAGATCTGGAGCTCCTGGCCCAACAGCAACACCCAGCAAGTTCTGAGCCACACCTGAGCTGCCCCTCATGGCAGCTGTGGCTATGGGGAGCATAGTGCATCCCGTGCAGACTGAAGTGTGCCAGGCGCAAACCTCACACCGGCTCTCAAAGACAGCGTTGTTCTTTTAAAACATATAAACTTGGCCAGTGAGAAAGCTCAGCGGCACAGCACCTGCCTGGCAAGTGTGAGCACCTGAGTTTGATGTCCATTACCAAAAAAATTATTTTAAAAAGTAAGTTCACCTTACTAACTATTGCACTGATTATATATTAAAAATGACATTTAGGATCTTTTGGGTTAAGTAAATACATTATTAAGACGAATATCACCCTCATTTGCGGCAGATGGAGGACTGGACCGTGTGTGCCGCGTTCCTGGGCTCTGTTTCCAGCTCCTGGCAGACCCGCTGGTCCGAGTTGCCAGCGCATGTGGTGCGGGTGTGCGAGTGCGCGAGTGTGCGGGTGTGCGAGTGCGCGAGTGTGCGGGGCCAGGAGCGACACGGAACCCTGGAGGCCGGGCACTTGGAGCCAGCCTCTTTGGTCCTCGTCCCCTGCCTGAGCTGCTCCCCTCTTCCTGAGCCGCGCCCCTCGGGATGACCCAGAGCTGTGGCCCATGCCTGGTCCCTGCCAGGCAGTGGTACGCTTCCTTCTCATCCTGTCACTCCCATGCGGGGCTGGGTGCAAAGGGGATGAGGAAAGGAGCTGGACTGGAGAGGAAGTGTGAGACGGCGAGGGCGCCCAGAAGGCAGAACGCTAGCTGGGAGCCACTGAGAACCCTGCGAGGCCTCCCACAATTGCTCCCCCGCAGTGAGTTATCTCTCAGTGTGGAAGTCATCCTGAGAGCTGTACTCTGGTGCCTCTAGCGTGCTGTGTGCACTACCGGACAGCAAGTGCTCTGAGAGACATGGAAGCTTTAGAGTGGGCGGGAAGTGTCTCCAAACCAGCTTCAAAAAGGCTGTGGGGAATGCCAGCGCAGGCATCTGCTACACTACGATGGCAGCAAGGTGCAATGGAGGAAGGGGAGGCCTTAGTGAGGATCCTGCTCTGTTGGATCAAGCCTGACCTGCTCCTACAAATCCCATGGTCTGCCGAAGCTTTTGAGCCATCTGGTGTTGGCCGCACAATTCCTAATTTCTCACAACTGAGTAGACTCTCAATCAGAAAACACCAGCTTTTCTCTGCAGTGATAAGGAAACGAGCTACGTGGACGCTGGCCACACTGTCATGCGTTCAGGGGCTGGGACCTCCGCGGGGCCCTCACTTACCTCTCTAAGCACAGTCAGAGCCATGCATCAAACTGAATGCCAAACCCAGAGTACCGGCAAGACGAATACACACCAAGAAGAGAACTTTGCTGTGAAAATGCAATGGGATGGGGCCGGGGAGAGGGCTCAGTGGAATAAGCGCTTCCCTGGCAAGTGCAAGGGCCTGAGTTCAATCCCCCGTTCCGGAAAAAAAAAAAAAAAATACAGGCTGAAGAAGTCTCCCACACAAACAGAAAATAATTGAGGAATGATTCATGTAGTTTACATAGAGGATAATTGTTTCCGTGAATTATTCGAGGAGCTAAACAGGAAGAGAAAGGAAGGGACGGACATTTGCATTTCACAAAGTGTGGTGCAGCAGCATCGCGGACATCCGGCCTCCAGCGAGGCCAGACCTGGGACTTCCCGGCTGGTCCCCCTCCCGAGGGGCGTCTGGGACAGACAGCATCCTGCCCCATGTGACCACACGAGGGCGCTCTCAGCGCCGGCTGCACCTGAACAGATGCCATAGCGCTGCCAGGAAAACTTGATTTCAATGGTGTCTCTGGATAAAGCCCAGCTCTTCTTACTGACACGCTCGGCACAATCGCTGAACACTTTCCGTCTGCTCAGTGCACCCTCTCGGGATCCGAGAAGCATTGTACTATTAAATCTAGGTCATCTGATTGTGGGCATCCGCGTATCTTGAGAGCCGCTCGTACATTTTCCAAGGTGAACTTCGGAGCAACGAGATTAAGTTCAGAAAGCCGGCAAAGCGAACGCTGAGCCCTGGGGCCCGGTCAATCGACAATCGAGCCGGAATAACTATTTACCACCCCAAGCCGGCTGCTCATCGCGCAATTGTCTCTGAAGAATGGCCCATCACGCCTTTGCATGCATTTGTCTGGATCCTTTCAATTCCGATTTGAATTGATTCTCTGGCTCTCTCCCTCTTGTAGTATTATCATTTTGCCAGGGACTTTGGATCATTCTAAGATTGCGGGTAATGACAGACTATAATTAAGCCTAGAACAGATTTTTTTTTTTTTTTTTTCTTTTCGGAGGGGAAAGAATCTACTCTTCCGAGCCTCCAGATTGCCTGGGCCGTCATCTGGGGAGCCGTCACAAAGGGGTCCTTCTGCGCCCTGCGTGATGAGCCTGGCGTCGGGCTGAGGGCGAGCAGCTCCCGCACCCTCTCAGAGCAGGGCCTGGGTGGTTAGGCTCTAAGTATAGCTGGAGCTGATTGCGGGCCAGACCCTACCCTCACGCATCATCAGCTGGCATTGTTGAGGCTGCGCTTGCAATGGGCTGTGATTGCGCTAGGCTGTTTCTCTGGGTAGCCTGCTTCCAGCTTGAGCTGGTTTCTAGGACAGGAGGGAAAGTGTCTGGGGAGCCTGAGGCCACAGCATGGGGACAATGGGATGTCGCCCAAAGAAAGGCATGGGGCTGGGCTTGGGGGTGCTTGCCAGTAACCCCAGAGCTCTGGAAGGCTAAAGCAGGAGGACCAAAAGCTTGAGCCCAGCTTGGGCCACGTGGCAAACATGATGAGACCCTAGGTCACAATTTTTTCCAAGCAGTTTTTATTGGTACAGTTCAGATGTCGCACTAATCACATTCATCATAGAGAACCTCTGCCTGTGCTGATGCAACCTGATTCTTTCGTTCCCATTCCATACCCTCCCTTCAACCCCGCCTTCCCTCCCTATTTACAAAAGCTTTGTTTCCGTGTTTCCCTTCTTTTTCAATTTCACAGTTTTACAGAGGAAAACTACAGCAGTCAGTGCTGAAGGCTTGGCTCTGTCCTCACCTGCTCTATGACTGGGAACTTCTCTGGTCTTGGTGTTATCTGTGTGATGGGATCCCAATATTTCTTTTCCTGTGAAATAAGACATACAAATACCGTGAAAGTATATATATATATATTCCAAGTACAGTCTTTCACTTTCATTCACATGCATGCATGCACAAACTATATAACATATAAAGTGGGCATAGAAACCACCCAAGCGTGTTATCAAACACATACATGTGTATAGTTCCTTGATAATAATTTTGAGATCAAATTATGGAGCATATATCTGCAAACTGTGGTACAAGGCTTCAGGGTAAATTCTGGGGGACTGGACTAACCTTGTCAGATACAAAAATCACATTTCTTCTAATATAGGTCTTGCTTTATCTTGGTCTTAACCATCCAGCAGAAAAGCATAAAAACAAGTTATAAAAAGTAAAGCCATATTAATATGCTGAGCTGTAAAAGGCTCAAGTCAACAACTTCTGACATTGCCAGTCCTATGGCTAACCCACTACTATTAGGCTTGGCTCTGTCCTCACCGGCTCTATTGGATTATTTTGCTGAATTCACGCACCTACAATATTTAAATAACAATGGAATACTCTTCTCTGACAAAAATAAACAAAAAAAAAAGGAATACAAATGAAGGTCCATTTTGTATCTGTATATACAAAACAGGATAGATACACAGCTACTTGCTCTTAATTCAAAGAGGAGAAAGATTTGTACTAATAGTGTTTGGACAGGATATCATGTCCGCATCTTGTACTATGAATAACCACTATGAAAACAGCAATATGCAATGTATTAATTATTGAAACTGTCCTATTAGTTTTGAAACTGTCTCATTGCTATTTGTTTCTCAATAAAATTAGTAAAAAACTTATGGAGCATTTATCAGCTAAGAGACCAAGTCTGGGCCCTACTGCTTAATATGAATCATAACCATCCAGGTGGGTGCCCACCTGCAATCCTAGCACACAGAGGATCGCAGGTTGGAGCTCAGCCCAGGCAGATTAAAGAATGTTATCTCGCACTGCCCTCTACCCAGCCCAGGGCATTCACGTAACATTAAACAACCAGGATTCCCATCGCGGCCCCAACACTCATCCACCACATGATCCCAGGCAGGTCATGCAACTCTGCACTCTGTTCTCCTGCACGGGACCAACCTCAAGAGCCACATGGGGCCCCTCCACTTAGAGCAGCCCCTACTTGGGCTCATACTTTGCTGCTGCTGCTCTTCATTTTGAACAACCTCCGTAACAGAGTGGGCAGCCTCCCTCTGACACTGGTGTCCTACTGGCCTCAAAGATTTGCAGCCCATGTTAGCAGAGCACGTGTGGCTTGGTGTCTAGCCCCATGCCTGGAAACATCTGCTGACACCTGTCAGTGCAAGGTTAGGTTCCCACGGGTTCCTCCCGATCTCTCTCCACTCGGGGCCAAAGTTTACACTGAGGACAAGTCTGACACACGCATCAGCCAAGTGTCAAGGACAGGAAAGCCGCCAGATGGCAGGTTCTTAGAGCTCGGATCGCATTTCAGTCCTTCCCAAAGACACACGGAACTTCTGTGGCTTGGGCACTGTGCTGGAATTTCCTAGAGGACTCTGACCTAAGAGGCTCGGGCCTGTGGCCAGCCTGAAGTACCAGGCTCGGCGCTGGTGCTCCTGGCTGCTTCCCCAACGCCTGGGATCCCTTGCACCTGGGAGGTCTGGGGCCTGACAGGCCCTTGGGAATGCTCTCCATGTCGCTGGGCTCTATCCTGAGCTCAGTAGCCCCTGCAGGTACTGGGTCCGGCTTCTCACTAGTGCCACCAGATGCGTTGCCTGGAATCCACCTTGGGATCCTGATGTCAGCATGCGAGTCACCCTGAGAGCCCCAGCTCAGAAGGGAGAACACACTGCATGCACCTTGCGCTGTTAATCAGCACCAGCTTGCTTGTGTCCTCCTGCTGGTCCCTGCGCCAGGCCCTTGGGGAGCCCAAGCCCAGAAATCCCCCTCGATGCTGGGGAAACGAAATCCATTCTTAATATAATATAACCAATCTCAACAATACTAGTTTTTTTAAAGATCAATATAATGTTCTAACTGTATTTTAATGGAGAAATAAAAGAGAAGTGATCTATAAAAAATAATAAAATGTCTTTCAATTCGCATACATCACTTTTTTTTTTTTTTGTCAATGAAGTGCCCACCTTTGACAGGTGTAGACAAAGGAAGGGGTGTAGAAAGAAAAAATCATGATGTGTGTGTATAGACGGTACAGTTGGGACAGATAACGCTGTGCTTCTACATAATTCTATGAGAGGCAAGATCTGCACTAATGGTGGTTGGACAGGATATTATGTCGGCTTCTAGTACTATGGTCATCCACTGGGAAAATAATTATTGAATTTTTGATATAATTCATGTATAAAAAATAAGATAAGTAAGCAGCTACACTCTTAATTCACTGATAAGAGATATCTGCTAAAATAATATCTGTAAATATAATATCATGTATGCACCTTGTCTTTTTGAGACAGGGTCTCACTATGCAGTTCAGGCTGGCCGTGATCTCGCTTTGTAGCCCAGACTGGTCTGGAACTTGCAAAGATCCTCTTGCCTCAGCCTCCCAAGTGCTAGGATCACAGCCATGGGGCACTGAGGCCACTGGTCCACCTGAGGTGAAGGTTGAGAGGAGCTGGGAGAGGCAGGACAGCGCCAGCATACTCTGTCTTTAGCTGAGTCCTTTGGCCCCTTTCTCTGGGCATCAGAGTTCCGAGCGTGAGGGGCAGCAGGAAGCTGTTCCCAGGAACCCTCCAGGTCTACTACAGCTCCCCCTCTTTTCACCTCTCCTGAGACCCTCTCCTCCTTCAGTCCTTACTTGTTTTCAGTACTGCTGGTTTGCAGCATATGGTGAGTCCATACACAGCGGAGTTGATCCAGACTCCTCATACCTCAATTCTTTCCATAGACCCCTCCCTCTTCCTTCCCTCACCCCCATCTCCTGGTCCCTGCCCATTTGTAGAAGATCCCTCTCCCTGTTTGCTGTTGGCTACTTTTATTTTGCTTTTTAAGTCACATCTACCTTGGGTCTCTCACATTATAGAAGCCTTGCAATATTTATGCTTGAGTGTCTGATTTATTTCACTTAACATCGTGGCCTTCAGGTGCATCCCTTTTTCCACAAATGACCCAGTGTATTCTTCTTTATGGCACAGTAGAGTTCCACCGTAGACAAATGCCACGCGTTCTTTATCCACTCATCAGGCCATAGACA
The DNA here is from genome assembly GCA_004027165.1 of Ctenomys sociabilis. Lineage (NCBI taxonomy): Eukaryota > Metazoa > Chordata > Mammalia > Rodentia > Ctenomyidae > Ctenomys > Ctenomys sociabilis. Next base: position 18,151 of record PVKA01028946.1, read on the forward strand.
CACAGGTGTCTTTCAAGATTTAGCTACTATAAACCACTCTGCTCTGGCCATGAAGTTAGACATGGGCTAAAACATGCTCTAGCCTGTTTTCTTGTCCTGGTCTCTCGCCAGCTGTTATGTCAGCCATCAACAATGGAAAGAAAGCCAGGCATGGTGGTGCATGCCTTTGATCCAGGCACTTGAGAGACTGAGGCATGATGATTGTTGTGAGTTTGAGACCACCCTGGGCTACAAAGTGAGTTCCAGGCCAGCCTAAACTGCACAGTGAGACCTTATCTCAAAATCAATCAATCACTGAACTTCAGGCTGGGGAAATAGCACAGCAGTGCAGCACCTATCTGGGAAAGGCAAGGCCCTGAGTTTGAGTCCCAATACCAGAAGATTTTACTCAGCAGTGACACCTCCCATCTGCTGACAAGCAACACCCTGTCTCCACCACTTGGGGCTTGATTTGAAGGGTGGGGATAGAGGAGAGAAGGACAGCAGATTGCCAAGCAAGATTGCCTGAAAACGACAGCAGAGCCACCAGTCCCAAAGCTGTGCCCTCAGAACTATTTCCCACTTGGAGGCCTGCTGTTCTTGTCACCACTGACACAAGATGAATGGCCCTCAAATGGCAAGACTTGAAGTTATTTTGTTCTCTCCTAGGGTTTCTGTTGGCCAAGCAATCAGAAAGTTCTGAGCAAGTATTTCCAGGTTGTAAATTCCTGCCACAAGATCAGGAGCCTCCAGCAGCCAGGGAGGAAGCGTGCACCAGCGGATGGCTCTTTGTGCAGTAGCAGGGTTTCTCTATGGGGTCTCCGTGCAGAAGCTGGGTTGAGCCTCAGGACCATTTGGACTACTTCCATGGTGGCCCAGCTCGCCACGTGGGTGGCCCAGAAAGCCAGTTAGAAGCTTTTCCTTTCTGCCGTGGACATGCCTGAGGTACATACCATAATTTCTGTCTTTCGTCATCTCTACAGTGTCGCATCACCTCCCAGTGATGTTGGCAGGACCTATGACCTGGCTCCCACCGATCAACCATGGCCAAGGAGGCAGTGTCACTCTCATGATTCTAGTGTGTTCCATAGGGATATTCCAGGTGTAAGTAAGGTCCTTTGAGTTCATCAAAAGACAGGTGATCTAGAGGGGCCTCATCTAACTGGGTTATCCTAAAAAGAAGCCACCAAAGACCCTCTCCACTCCTTGCTGCAACAGGCAGAACCCTATCCCACTCCTGAGTCCAAATGTTAAAACCCTAGCCTCCAGAACCTCAAAATGGGACTGCATTCGGAGGTAAGATTTTTTAAAGAAGTACTAAGTCAAAATGAGACTGTTTGGAGCACCTTAATCCAGTGTGACAAGGTCCTCATGAGAAAAAGAAGGAGGGCCTCCAGGGTGCGCACACAGGGGAAAGACGGTCTAGAGACACAGTGGGAGGGCAGGCACTCAGAAACCAAGGTCAGAGGAAGCCAAGGTCAGAGGAAGTCAAGGTCAGGAAGCCAAGGACAGAAGAAGCCAAGGTCCGAGGAAGCCAAGCACAAAGCAAGCTTGCTGACCCTTGACCTCACTCCTACAGGCTCTGCAACTATGAGGACAGGAAGGCCCAGCGCTTGGTGCAGTTGAACCATGCTGCCTCCACAGTGCCGCCCCAGCACAGTGCTACACTTGCCTTCTGCAAGGTGAAGGAAGTCACAAGGAGAGAAGGTCTGCGCAGCTCCCAGGGAGCTTGGGAGTAGACTCTTCCCCAGCTGGGTGCTAGATGAACACAGCTCGGCCAGCTTCCCACCTCCACCGTGGGAGACCCCTCTCTGAGAATGCACCTAGCCAGTGCCAGGCTTCAGACCCACAGGACGGACGTCATGGTGAGTGCCGTGGAGAGCCGCCAAGCTTGTGGACATTTGCTACACCTTTGCTGAAGCAGCTCTGGAAGTAACAGCACTGCCCCTGCAGCATATTGGTTAGGACTGAGCCCTGAGCCCACCTAGACTTGAGCCTTGAGACAGGAGGTGCTGCTGTAGCTGAACTTGAAAAATACAGCTTGTGACACTTGCATAATTGAATTTTAATTTGTGGCTTGTATTTAAAACAGTGGCTGGCTTCCTGTGTCTGCACCACCTTAATTTACACTGCATGTTTTCTCCAGTTGGTCATCGCATGAGTTTCATTGCAGACCTATGTGAGCTTCTCATAGGGGCACCGCCTGAGCCTCTGAAGGACCCCCCCAGGTGCACTGTGGCAACACATAGGACAAGGCAGGCTGTGTGCCGGCTGGGTGACGAATCTCCGAGGTAGTTGTGCATGGTGCCAACCAGGTAGGAACAAGGATCTGAGTGCTCCTTCCTCCCACCTTATTCCTGGTCACTGTCCCATAGGGTGAGCCAGGCAGCATGAGTGTGCTATGAGTGTGTCTCATGACCTCTGTAATGGGGTGCTGGCACAGGGCATCCAGCCTGCCCTCAAGACTTTGCAGAGCCCCACGTCTGGACCTGTCCTATTCTGGAGAGTGGTGTAGGGGTGATAGGAAACCTGGAGCCCAGAAGCCTGGCCTAAGGCTGTATGCCCAGGGTTGCCTTTGGCACTCCATGAAGCACACACCAGCTCCTGTGCCCTCAGCCAGGAAAGACCTTGAGGACGTTTGGGCCAACCAGATGTCTGGTGTTCAGTTGCCTTCTGCAATACCCCCACCTAGTGGATCTGCCAGAGTGCTTCTCCAAAGGGATAATAATAATTCCCATTTGCCCCCAGAAAGGGTAGGGTGGATTCTACTGCCCCTCCCCAAGAAAGAGTACCTTAGTCAGCCTGAGTCTAAAGGGCCTTGACCTCTTTAGCAAGACAACAGCCTTGGCAGCCAGATGCTGTCAACAAGGGACTGCCTAATTCCCTTAGCTTCATTACTATCTGAGAGCCTGGCTATCCAGATCTAGAGTTTCACCTCAAGACAGAGAAGGAAGTCTTGGTGTGACAACAGAGGAGATGCCACATTTGTGTCCTTCTCATCCCAGAGGCTGTGAGAGGAAGGAGAGGAGAGAGAGCCATGAGGTAGAAAGGAGCTGGCTGAGGGCTGAGGGTGAGGTGTGCTCCCGTGATGATGGGAGGCCCAGAACGCTACAGAGCCAGTGACAGGGCCCTGTGCACTCCTAGTGGCCAAGAAAGGTTGCCCAAGAGGTGCTTTAAACAGGGCACCACGGGGCTGACCACAGCAATGGACGCTGCACTTCCTGTCCTATGACAGCTTGACATGCAGTGGCCGCCGCTTGAGCATTGTGTGATTGAGTCTTTAAAAATATCACTAAAGTCAAACAGTACTGTAAAAAGCTGACACTCAGTGGAGGATTAGACACACCTGGCCCAGGCCAGGGGGAAGCTCTGCTCCCGAGGACCATTCAAGATCTGGTTTATTTCGTCACTTGCTTATTCATACACAGGGAATATTTAGTGAAGCAAGGACAAGTCGGGAGTGGCCAGAGGCAAGCGAGCAGGCTAGAGAGGTTAGGCAACGCAGTGTTTGTACCTGCATGCATGCATGTGAGAGTATGGGGGGGGGGGTCCTCAGTATCTTACTGCAGTGATCTCACACTAGCTCTGTGAAGGTGGAAAGCCTGACTTTTCTCTGATCTGAATTATATTTTTACTGAATCCTCTAGCAAGTAGGGGGGAACATACCAGGAAGAATCCAGAAAACTCAGGGAACCCTAAGGCAGCTTTCCCAATGATCAAGACAGAGAACAAGAGCAACTTGAACCAGCAGGTAAAGCTGGCCTTAGACTCATGGGCTTTGATCACTCGGGATTTAGAAGCTTCCAGCTGCAGACTGGGGGGACAGCAACATCCTCTAATGCACAGGCAAAGCATAGCCTGAGGTCCCAGTTCTGCAGCCCATGGGCAGGACTCACCACCTCCAGGCCTCAGCCTCCACTTAGAAGGTGAGAGAGGTAGAGAAAGAGGCTCCAAGGGATTTCAGTCCATCTAGCACAGTTCTAGACTCTGACTTATTTTTATTCTGGGCACCAGAGGTGGTGAGCAGGTGGCACAGGGAGAGGCCCATGTCCGGTACCACCAGTAAGGGGTAAAACATGAGGACAACAGAAAAAACCAGCTTTGGGGGGCCCTCAGTCAAGGATGACCCATGATCCCCTCCACCCCATGACCACACCCTTGTGTTTCTGTGGAGTGGGGTTACTGGACAGATTGGGCTCTGAAGAGGATCTCTGGGCATGCTTGGCCCCTGTGGGTCTCTGGGCATCCTTGGATCAGAACAAGCATGGCAGAGTGGACACAAGTGCAGCCCTGGGTCAGAGTTTTCTAGATTCAACCCTAGCTCCTCTGCCTGTGGGTTATTCAGGTCCAGTCTCCTTGGCCTCTCACGTCACAGTGATTCATCTGAGCAGTGGGGTAGGGCTGAGGCACAGCATTCGTGCAGACCCACGTAACAGGCTTGCGAGTTTGGGATGGCACCTGGCATCCCAGGGCAAGGGCTACCTGGGCTCCAGTGTGATACCTATTTTCTGCCACCTCAGGCAAGTGATGTAATAAGTTGATAATAGTGACCTTGAGTGTGCTTTAGGGTTCGATAGAAACTTCTAGATGGTGTATAAGCCACACAGAGCTGCAAACTACAGCTTGCATGAGCTCACTTTCCCTGGCTGAAGACAGTCTAGTGCAGCACAAAGGCTCAGAGTACAGGTCCTGGGTTGTTGAAGGGAGGAACCTGGTTTTTCTAATTAAAAAACAACCAATGCCTTTTTGGTGTAAGCATCACCATGAAATATGTGGATCATACTTACAATAAAATATGTAGCCAGTGTTTATCTGATATTCAAATTCACTGTGCATCCTGGCTGTCACGGGCAGCCCTGTTCCAAAGGAGAATCTGCGTTTGTGCTCCGGTTTGTGCAGACTGGCCCCAGCTTCCCCTGGGCCACATTTCCCTAGTTTGGTCACCCTGTAGCTGAGTAACCTCGGTGAAGCTCTCAGCTTCCTCGTGCCTCTGTTTCTGATCTGGCTCTGCCCCAGGGACATGAATGCATCTGCTACACAGAAAAGTTGGGAGAATACGATGGGTATCGTTCGGCACCCCTGGAATCCCAGCCCTTGGAGGCTAAGGCTGGACAGTTGCCTCAGGTTCCAGATCAGCCTGGATCAGCCTTGTCTTATGACAAGATTATGTCATAAATACCAGACAAACAGAAAGTCAGGAAAATAGCTGGGAACATAGCTCAGCAGCACAGTGGCAAGGTCCTAAGTTTGATTCTCAGCACCAGAAAAAGTCAGGGAAGTAGGTAGAATGGCAGGGGATACTCTGCCCAGCAACTGGCACCCTGCAAATGCCAGCCCCACCTGTCATAAGATCCCTTGCAGCATAAAGAACTAGGGAGCCCTTTGGTATGTGCTGGGGACAGTGGTGACCCAGGTGGGCACGAGCTGGGAATGGGAGCCCCCGCCAGCCATGGCCTCCCACCACACCCAGGGCTTCTGCATTCACTGAAAGCCCAAGGCCATGACCCTGCCTTGAACTCCCCCTGCATCCAGCAAGCATTTATGCGAGCTCACTGACCCTCCCTCCTCATTCATCTGCGTTCCCTTTCCTCTTGGCCCCAGTGACTATAAGCCATGGCCTACGACTCTCTGCATAGAAGGAGCCAGGGCTAAGACCCACTCGTCGGAGGGTTTTAGTGGGTTATTTATTGTGACAGATAATGCAAATGCCATGGCAGTCAACAGAAGAGAGGAAGAGTCGGCTCAGCAGAACGGGTAGGACGGGAGGGGCACCGTGTTTAGTAAGTAGAGCAGATACTCCACTCTGCGGAGAATGCGAAAGACCAGAAAATTCTCCTGACTTTCTGCAATTGAAAGGAATGTAAAGCTGACCTGCTTCTTTCAGGACCCCAGAGTGACGCTGTATTTCACTATCATTAGGGCTGTGCAGTGTGCAAAGCTGATAAAGCAGCAAAAAGGAAGGAGGAAGGGATCGTGCGGAAGAAGCAGGCGGGCCGAGCAGCCAACCGGGCCTCATCACCTGGACTGCGGACGCAGCCTCTCGAGGCACTGCCAGATTTTCTCTTTCTGTCCTGTTTCGTATCAAAAAGATTTTTTTCCAAGTGGTTAAAAATATACTCCTCCAGTCTCTGGGCAGAACTTGTAAATAGGGCTAGGAGACGGGAAGTCCGAGCTTGAGAGCTGCTCAAGGATGATGAAGCATCCCTTTGTCCTGAGGAGTTGACACTGGCTGGAAAAGGCTCTTCTCCTCCGGGCTTGAGTTCCCCACGCGTGGAGCCCACCTGGGAGCATAGTATTCTGTGGGCCGCACTTTCTCCAGTCCGACAAAGTGAGAGTGAGTGACAACAGAGAAACTGGCGGTGCTGAAGCCCGTCTGGTCTGCCCGCACAGTGCAAAGGCAGCTTTGTTCTTCTGCACTACAAGCCTGTGACCTGGTTTATTTTGGGGGTCACTGTTAGGAATTCCATGATGTAACACTTATCAGGAATAAAGATGAACTGCTGGGGTCTCCCTCCTTTCCAGGGGGCATTGTATTCAGACAGAGAAGGGACTGCAGGGTCACCTCCCTCCAGGAGCTGATAGATAGTTGATAGACATGTGTGAGTTACCATAGGTGTTGTGTTGGTCATTTTTTTCACCCCTAGGACAAAATAGTTAATGTCCAAACTTGAAGCAGGAGGGGTTCATTTTGGGTCCTGTTTTGAGCCCGTGGATAGCTGGATCTAAGGCAGGAAATCACAGTGGAAGGGTCTGGCTGAGGAAAGATGCTTGCACCATGGCATTCAGGAAGGAGGTGAGGGAGAGGGAAGGGAGGAAGGGAGATAGACCCCTCCAGATCAAGCCTCTAGTGACCCAGCTCCAGGCAGCCTCCAGCTCCAGGTAGCCTCCACCTGCTCACAGTCTCCCAATATTTCAATCATCTTTCAAAAGCCCTGCCTAAGGCCAGCTAGATAGCTCAGCAGACTAACGCACCTGCTTAGGCAGATGCAGGAACCAAGGTTTGATTCCCCAGGATGCGGTGCTGGCCTCACGCCCCAGGGCATACTGAGACAGCGACTGAGACTGGGTATAGTCGTGCACATCTGTAATCCCAGCACTTGGGAGGCTGAAAACAGGAGGATCATTACAAGTCTGATCTATGTAGTGAGACCCTGTAGATCCTGCAGTCCCTGTACCAAATACATAAAAAGTAAACAAATAAAAATAAGAACCTTACCTCAGGACACATAAGGCCTGGGGAACACTTCAATATAAACACTTTAAAGAAATTGAAAGGAAAGCAGTGCTTCCAAAATCACTCCTAGAAGAACACAACCAAAACAGAAAACTATAGAACAACCTCCCTAATAAGCATAGATGCAAAAATCCTCAATAAGATACTGGCAAACAGAATGCTTCAAATTATCAAGAAGATTGTACATCGTGATCCAGTAGGATCCATCCCAGGGATGCAGGGATGGTTCAGCACACACTGTCTTGGTTACTTTAGTCTTATTGCTGAGACAAAATACTCAATGCCCAAAATTAAGGGAGGAAAGGTTTATTTAGCTCAGGGTTTTCAGAGGTTTCAGTCCATAATTAGCTGGTTCTAAGGCAGGGTGGAACATGGCAGAGGGGCAATAGCTCAAGGTGGCAGTAGATAGCCAAAGCAGTAAGAGCAAAGGTAGGAGAGCAAACTCTTTTCCTCCCTTATATTGTATGCAGTGAGCAGACTGCACCATCTCTGTGCTCTCCTTTTGCACAAGCTCATGTTTGCAAAGTAAACTAAGTTAAAGTGCTAAACTTCTCAAGTTGATACAATGTACCAATCATTACACAGGCAAAGGAATACATTCAATACACTGTATTAACAGAATGGAAGACAAAAGCCGTATGATGATCTCAATGGATGCAGAAAAAGCTTTTGACAAATTCTAATAATCATTCATGATAAAAAAAAAAAACCTTATGGAAAGTTGCAATAGATGCTCCTTACCTCTGTCTTATAAAAGCCATCTATGAGAAACCACCAGCTAATATCACATTAATGGTCAAAAACTGAAGATTTCACTCTAAAATCAAGAACAGGACAAGGATGCCCATCATCACCACTATAATTTATTACAAAATCTAGAGACATGAGCTAGAGCAATTAAAAAGAGGGCAAAGGGAATAAGAATAGTAAATAAGGAAATTAAATTATCACTATTTACAGGTGACATGATACTCTACATAAAAGATCAAAAAAATTAACTAAAAAGCTTGTAGATTTAATATCCAAGTTCACTAGGGTAGCAGGATACAAAGTTAACCCTCAGAAATCAATGATTTTCCTGTACACAGGCAACAAAGGCACAGAGAGAGAAATTAAGGAAAATGCACCCTCCACATTAGCATCTAGAAAAATAGACACTTAAAGGGGCCGGAAAGATGGCTCTAGAATAAGCACTTGTGTGGCAAGCACAAGGGCCTGAGTTCAATCCCTGGTTCTGCCAAAAAAAAAAAAAAAAAAAAAAGATAATGACATCCATTCATGAAAAAGAGACACTGCACAATCAATATAATAAGGTTTGGAAAAGATCTGTACAGAGAAAATTAGAGTACCCTAAAAAATATCAGAGGATATCAGAAAATGGAAAGATATCCCTTACTCTTGTATGGGAAGAACCAACATAGTGAAAATGACCATATTCCCAAAACTGCTATACAGATTTAATACAATCCCAAACAAATTATCATTAGCATACCTTACAGATCTAGAGAAAACATTCCTAAAATCCATGGTGCCAAACACTCCTAAAATAATTCTTGTACCAGAGAAGAGACTTAGAATAGCAAAAGCAATTCTGTACAAGAACGACAAGTAAAGAGGCATCACAATTACAGACCTGAAATTATATTGCAGAGCTACCATGATAGAATCAGCATGGAATTGGTAATAAAAAGTAGGCTCAAAGATCCATGGAACAAAATGGAAGATGCAGACATGTCCTCAAAGACACTCAGCCAGCTTATCTCTGCAAAAGGAGCCAAGAGTGTTCACTGGAAGAAAGGTCGTCTCTTTAACAAATGCTGCAGGGAAAACTGGCTTTCCACATGCCTTTAGTTTTTTAAAAAACTAAAACTAGACTCACATCTATCACCGTGCACTAAAGTCAAAAATTGTCAAAGATCTAAGTTTTAAAATAGAAATGTTAAATTTATTAGAAGAGAAAACAGGCAGAAATTTCAAATAGATAAGTGTAGGCAGATATCTCATGAACATACCTAGATTGCAAGGGAAATATTACACAGAATCAACAAATGTGATATCATCTTATTAAAATGATGCACAACAAAATGAATCACTAACAGAGTAAGAAAACCATCCACAGAGTAGGAAAAAATTGTAGGCAACTGTCTCTCAGACAAAGGACTTCTATCTAAAACATATAAAGAAGGAAAAAAATCTGACCTCCCAAATTTAAAGACCCAGTTTAAAAAAAAAAATGGGCATCTGAGATGAATACACCTTTCCTAGATGAAGAAATATGGATGGCAGGTAAATACTTATAAAAATGTTCAGCATCATTGGTCATTCAAGAAATGCAAATTAAAGCAATACTGAGATTTCACTTCACCTTAGAAAAAATGGCTATCATCAAAAAGTCAACCAATAATAAATGCTGCCAAGTGCCTGCTTAGGCAGATGCAGGGTCTGGGAGTTCAAGGCGGTGACTGAGACTGACAAGGCAGAACCGCCTGTAATCCCAGTGCTTGGGAGGCTGTCAACAGGAGGATCACTACGAGTCCAATCTATACAATGAGACCCTGTACATCTTGTAGACCCTGTCCTAAAATATAAAAGTAAAAAATAAAAATAAATGCTGGCAGGGCTGTGAGGAAAAAGGAACCCTCCTGCACTGTTGGTGGGAATGTACACTGGTGCAGCCACTATGAAAATCAATGAGGAGATTCCTCAGAAAGTTATGATTAAAGTGCCCATTTGACCCAGCTATTCCCCTTCTGCATATCTTCCCAGAAAAATTAAAAACATCACACCACAGTGATATGTGTGCACCCATGTTTATAGCAGAGTAATTTATAATAGCTACATCTTGGAAACAACCTAAATGCCCATCAACCAAGGAATAGATTAAAAATGTATTTGTAAAATATAATAGAGGGGCTGGGGAGATAGCTCAGTAGAACAGACACTTACCATGCAAGCGCAAGGTCCTGAGGTTAATCAGGACCTGAATTCAAGGTCCTGCAAAAAAATAAATTATAATATAATATAATATAATATAATATAATATAATATAATATAATATAATATAATATGAGTACTAATCAGCCACCAATAAGGATAAACTGCAGACTTTTATAGGTAGATAGGTTCAACTCAAAACTATAATCATAAGTAAAGTACAGAGTGATTGCTCTTGTGGCATTGTTGTTCCTCCACCATGAACTGATGCTCTCTGTCATGTGCCATTCTGCCTTGCAGCCAGCCAAGTATGGACTGAAACCCACAGTAACTGTGAGGAAGGAACCTTTCCTTCCTTTATTTTGGCTGTCAGGTATTTGTCCCAGCAACGAGAGAAGAGTAACTAAGACAGATTTTGGTACCGCAGGAGTGGGATCGTTGCTGTGGCTAAACCTGACCATGTGGATTGCAAGTTTTTGGGACTGGCTTATGGGAAGAGATAGGAAAGATTCAGAGATGTCACCTACAAGAGAAGCTTGTAGAACTT
>PVKA01028947.1:0-28842 GCA_004027165.1 Ctenomys sociabilis
AAAAAAAAAAAAAAAAAAAAAAAAAAAAAAAAAAAAAAAAAAAAAAAAAAAAAAAAAAAAAAAAAAAAAAAAAAAAAAAAAAAAAAAAAAAAAAAAAAGAAAAAAAGAAAAAAGAAGTACTATAAATAATGTCCTATGGAATACAGATTCTAAGTGGAAAAAAAAAAAAGTTACAAAACACACAGGGAACCTTGACTGAGAGCCAGGGGAAATAAGCCATGGCTGAACTGTCCTTCAAAATACATTTTATATGCTAGACTTATCAGACACACAGAATCAGAATGCAGCCCACATATGCTGAAGTACTGAAAGGAATAAAAGTGGATTTAAAATACACAGAAGGCACAGACATCACATCATGCAGCCAAGCTATTTTGGCAGAGGACTAAATAGGATTTCTAAAATATAATAATTAAAAATTTAAAACTAACAGATACGTTCAGCAGATGATTAAATATGGCTGAGGAGTCAGAGTGCAGAAAATTATTCAGAAGGAGGCTACTGGCAGAAGAAGGAATAAGTGCAGAGATACGGAAGCCAGAGTAAAACCCCTAGCCCATCTGGTGAGTGCTAGAAGCAGAGGAGAAGAGGACTAGGCTGCAGAAGCAATATCATTAGCTGTCAGCAAGTTTCAAATGTGAACGAAATTGCAAAATGACACTGACTCAAAGAGAAAGAATACCTATAACCATTAAAGAAATGGAATCAATAGTTCATAATCCTCGCTTAGAAAAAGTAACCAGCCCTGCTGATTGTACTAGTGAGTTTTATTAACCATTCAAGAAAGAAATCCAATCTTACACAGACTACTCCATAGTTAATCAGGAAGACAAGGTGGATTTAACAACAAAATTAATTAACACGATTTGCCACTCTACAGGCTGAAGACTTTTTTTTTTTTTTTTGCAGAACCGGGAATTGAACTCAGGCCCTTGCGCTTGCCAGGGAAGCACTTATTCCTCTGAGCCATTTCCCCAGCACTAGAAGCAGGAGATAAGACACAATCTGATTCTTTATAGACATTCTTAGCAAGGGTCAGTGAGATAGCTCAGTGCACTAAGCACCCGCTTAGGCAAACACAGGGACCTGGGTTTGACTCCCTGTACCACATGCCACGCTGGCCCCACCCCAGGGCACACTGAGCCGGCCGAGGAAACTGGTATGGTGGTGCATGCCGGTAATCCCAGCGCTGGGGAGGCTGAAAACTGGAGGATCACTACAAATCCGAGCTCCATAGTGAGACCCAGTACAAAATCCAATTAAAAAAAAAAAAAAAAACTCTTAGCAAACTATCACTTTAAAGTGATAAAGTGCATTTCCACAAATCCTACAGCACGTGCAATAGGGAGGAATGTTGGAGCATTCCTTTTTAAGTCAGGGACAAAGCAAGAGTGCCTCCACCACTTTCAGCCCTGGTGCGCTGGGGACCCTAAGGAGGGCAGAAAGTGGGGGGCAGTAGGCACTGGAAAGGCACAGCACTGCACCCTTCTCAGATGGCACGACTACGGGAAACCCCAAAAGAAGGAGTCTGCATTCTTTCATAAAAGTTGGAAGATGAAAACTGTATTAAGACACCAAATATACTGGCATCAACATTATGAAATACCGGAGAATCAATCTAACAAATGATGTACATGAGGCTTACAGCAAAACTTATCAAATTCACTGAAAGTCATTAAAGAAAACTTCTGTAAACAGAAGTAGATACTATGTTTATGGGTTAGCCCACTCACTATATTCTTTTGTTCCATAGATTCAGTGCTATTAGGGCCAGGGGATGGCTCAGTAGAATAAGCACTTCCCTGGCAAGCACAAGGGCCTGAGTTCAATCCCCAGTTCTGTCAAAAAAAAAAAAAATCTTGAGGTGGATTAAGAAGTTAAATGCGAGTAGAAAAAACGGTCAGACTACTAAAAGCAGCACAGCACAATGACTTCATGATTTCAGAGAGGGGTGGCTCCCTAGGACACAAATGGCACAAAATCAAAGTTTGAAAATGTGATAAATAACTGCATTAGTACCTAAAGTTTCTGTTCATCAAAATACACCACGAAGAAAATGAGAAAATAAACCACAGATGGGGAGAAGACATTTGTAACACATAAGGGACGGCAGGGTAGCAGAACACTGAAACAGTTCCTTGAATCTATAGGCTAAGAATGAGAGAAATGTTGGCAAGACTTGAACAGGCAGTTCACAGAAGAGAGAACATGAATGGCCAATAAACACATGAAAAGATGTTCCGTCTCATTAGTATTCAGAGCAATGCAAATTAACCACAATGAGATTCTGTTCAATATCCACCAGACTGATAAAAATGCTAACATGTGACAATACCAAGTGATGGTAAAGATTATGATGAAACTGAAATCGTATGCATTGCTGAAGGAGAGCTATTTCGGGAAGCACTTTGTGAAGAACAAAAGCAGGCCCTTGGGAAGTCAGAGAGAAATTTCTGTAAAGGTACAGTGATTGAGCCAATGTGGTCGAGGGCCCAGGGCCAGAGAAATTGATCCATGGGACAAGAGCTTAGAAACACAGCCAGGGCCGGGGAGATGGTTCAGTAGAATAAGTGCTTCCCTGGCAAACACAAGGGCCTGAGTTCAATCCCTGGTTCCGCAAAAAGAAAAGAAAGAAAAAGAAAAGAAACACAGCCATCTATCCATGGAAGCTTAACTTAGATTATTTGATTAGGCTGAAGATGCAGCTATCCAAGTCTGGGTCATTGCAGTCCTGAACACTCTGTGTACAAGTGCTCCATGCAACATGCACAAGAGTGTTCAATGAAGCAGGCTTCCCAAGAGAGAAAAGAAAAATCCAGAAACTGTCCCAATGTCCAAGAGCTCAAGTCAGGACATGTGGTACATTCACACAAGGATGTAAGGTCTAGTTCTTAAAGTAGGCTGTGAGTAAGTGACTGCATATCGGGTAATTATCCATTCTCTTTTAAGCATTTTTTCTTGATGGTCATTTATAATGACTTAAAAATAATTTTGATAAATCAAAGAGAGCCCAGATATGGAGACAAAGTAAGGTAACACAACAGCGGAATGTTCCCTTCAGAATCCCCAGCTTTAGATTGTTCTTAGCTAAACCCTGCTCACCCTGTGTCATCATATCCTATCACTGTGGGTGTGAAAGTCTGAGCAGTTACTTCCAAAAGCAGCCAGCGAATCCCTGGGACTTGTGAGTGTTTCCTCCCATGGCAAGAAGGGCTCTGTAGATGGACCAAATTAAGGACTTTAAGAGGGGATATATGTGGATAATTTTGGGGGGGGGGCGTACATGTCCTTAGAAGAGGGGAATATGTGGCCACAGAAGCAGAAGTTGGAGTGATATAACCACAGGTCATGGTGAACACTCACAGCCACCATGAGCCAGAAGAAGCAAGTGACAGTCTCCCTCTGCTCTTCCCAGATGGAGCCCTGCCCTCAATGTTAGCCTCCTCAGTCATTTCAGAGCAGAGCCTCCAGTGCTGTGAAGAACATGCTTCTGTTACTTGCAGGGACTAAAGTGGTAACTGATCTAACAGGGGTAGGAAAGACTAACACAGGAGTGGGGAAGGTGCTGGTGTTTTCCAGATTGTACTCCCTTAGCACATCTTCTCCTCTGGCCAGTGTTCCCTGACAGGAAGGCGCTGCAGTGGTTTAATTCCTTCCTAGGTCAGAAGCATCACTTCCTGTGCTGAAAGGTTCCTCCCTACAATTCCTACCCAAAGCCAGAAAAGTCATTCACAAACACCCATAAAGCACCCACCCATTGGAAAGAGCGCTGGTCCAGGAAGGAAGGCCCTCAAGTTCAAATTCTAGTTTCCCACTCAATGGCTGTAGGGCATCATAAACTTCCCTGGGATAGAATCATAATTCATTCATCCTTAATATGCCAACCTAGTGCCTGGCATAAAGCAAATGGTCAATAAATGGGTAGAGAACCAGTGAATAAATCAATCAAATAATGGATGAATCAATAAATCACTCTTAGGCAAGGATGGAAGCCCTAATCACCCGCTGCAGTTTGGATCTTGAATGCCACCCAAAGGTCCATGTTTTAAAACATTCCCACTGGCCTGACCCATCAGCAGTATCATGATGGGACAGTCATGCTTGTAGCCACTGGCAGAGAGACATACAAACTAAAGTCCTACCACTGCCATGTTAAAAGTTGGGGCTGTATTGGGAGGCTGAGACAGGAGGATTGTTGTGAGTTCGAGACCAGCCTGAGCTACAAAGTGAGCTTAAGGCCAGCCTGAACTGCATAGTGAGACCCTGTCTCAAAAAGACAAAAAAAAAAAAAAAAAAAAGTTGGGGTTGTAGCCGGTGGTGTTGCTGGAAGATGGTACAACCTTTTAAAGCTGGAGACTAGATCAGATCACTGGGACTGCCTGTCACCCTGTAGGGCACAGCTGGATCCTGATCTGTGCCTGTCTCTCTCTGCTTCCAGGCCACCTCAAGGTGAGCAGGCCTCCTCTGCCTCACCAAAAGCTGAAAGAAAGGCAACTGGTGACCATGTAATGAAACCTCCAAAACTGTAAGCCCAGAGAAGCCCCTCTTCCTTCAGACTTAATGTTGTTGGTATGTCGATAGTTTGTCAATACGATGGAAAGTCAACAAACAAAACTCACATGATGTTTGTTTATTAACAGAGGGTCAGTTGTGTCATTTGTATTACCTTCCAGTTCCTGCCTATGAGGGTCGTTTCCTCGTGTGTTTTACAGTTTTGAAGCGAGAATTTATGGCTTCTGAGCTCATTCTGTACGATGTACACTGAAGGAATAACTGCTGTCAGCTCCACCAGACATAAAATGGCTGCGTCTTAAGCTAAATTGCCAGTTTGTTATACAACTGCCACAGTCTAGTGTATGTTTCTGAAAAATTATTCCTTCTCTGTTTTGTCTCTTGATAGCTTGATTACGTGAATAATCCAAGATTCTCAGAAATTTTAAAATTCAGTTTTATTAAGGGATGTCTTCAGACTATTTAGTTTCTCATATTTCCAAGGACAAAAATTAAATCTTTCATAGTAAGGACAGGAACATTGTGGCTTAAAAAGAGGTTAAGTTACTTAGCACCATAACAAATCAAGTTTCTACAGGACTGAAGTTTGGGACATTATCTTTTAACCCCAAAGGGAACATGGAATCATGCATTCACTCAACAAAGTTTTGTAAACCATTACTTAGAATTGTTCTAGGTCCTGGAAAAAAAGCTATGAATGACTCAAAATGTCAAAAGTCACGGAAACCAAATGCTAGCAGAGACAGACAGACAGACAGACAGACAGACAGACAGACAGACAGACAGACAGACTGACTGACTGACTGACTGACTGACTGACTGACTATGGACAAGTTAACAAATTAAAGGGAATGGTTAGGGGATAGACAGCGAAGGGATGGGTGGGATTTGGAGAAGGGGTCAGAAAAGGCCTCTCCTGAAGAGGGAATATATGAGCAGAGATCTCAATGGAAAGAAGTAAGGGACAATTTGGAAGAATATGTTACAGCTGAGGCAATAGCAAGCACAAAGGCTCCTGGGTGGGACAAACTTGTTATGAGAAGCCAGAAAGAAGAAAGAAAGGGGAGAATCAGAGCATGACCACACCTTGTTGAGAATGGCAAGGAGTTCAAATTGGATTCTTCATGGGATGGGATTCTTTGGGGAAGTTTTAAAGAATGAGGGAAAGAAGTGTCATCTTACATGTTATATTAGTTGATGTACTATTACTATAATTAATTACTTGAGGCAAGTAAGCTTTATGGAGAAAAGAAGTTTATTTAGCTCATGGGTTTGGAGACTCAAAGTCCAAAGAACACTGCACAGGTTTTGGCAATGGTAGGAGCACATTGGACAAAGAAAACACATTGCCAAGGAACTCAGAGAGGAAAGGGATCCAACATTTCCTCCTGACCTAAGGACTTCCCAAATTGCCCCAACCCTCTCTCTCCCAATACCACTATTCCAAGTTCTCACGAACCTTGGGGGTCACATGGAAGCCACATCCAAACATTTTAAATAAGACAGGAATAAAAGCAGGGGAAAACAGGGTTTTGACATGACCCAGGTAAATAATAATTTCAGGTCTGGGAGCACTGGAGGTGGGAGTCATGGCTGGGTGGGATGGCATTTGAAGGGAGAGCTAAGAGGACTTCTAAATGAATTGTGCAGGCTGGCCGGAGGTGCTCACAGGCCCCGTGGGATCCTACAGCCCCACCCCCCCAGGAGGCATACGTGCCGATCACGGTTCTAGTGTCATGTGCTCATGAGAGAAAGCCTTCCCACATTCTTGGAGATCCACTGCAAGACTCCAGCATCTGCATCTCCTCAGCCTCTGCTCCAGGCAGGCGGTAACCCTTTCTCCTCTGAGCAGCACAACCTGCTCAGCCCAACACTGTATGTCAGACATTCCCTTGCTGGTGTAAACCCCAGTTCTGACTAAACGAAATTTTACCGCTGACCAATAGTGCAAGGTTCCTGCTTAGGCACTAGGATGGTGGAGTCAAATTAAGCCATTCAGAACTCATTGGCTAAGAAGTCAGGATTAGAGCCTCAGAATCAGAAATGATGAATTAGAGTCTATCTCACATGGCTGACTTGAGATCAGACCCTAGCTCCACAGCCAGTAATGGGAACCTTCGGGAAATTAATTTGCTTCATTTCATAGGGGAAATGATGTTCCCTGTCTCCTAACTCAACACTTCTCAATAATGGGGATCTTGTTAAAATGCCAATTTAATGGGGCCTCAAATTCTGCACTCCTGCTGCAGGGATTCCAGGGATGCCTGTGCTCTTTCAGAAGTGAGTCCTAACTCATAGGACTCACCACACATGTAGAGCTAAGAGGGCGACATGGTCTTTAAGGTACGAGAAATGCAGGGACCACAGTGAGAGAAGGTACAAGACAACGATACCACAAAGGTCTTCCTTAAGTCAAGGGCCTGGAGGAAGGGTCTGTGGGGAAATGTATGTGGAGACACACATGGAAGACAAAGATACTGGAAATCACAAGGCAGAGCTAGCAATGGCATCAGTTCTTGACAATCCCTAATTTCTCCTCAGACTTAAAAAAAAAAATCTCCATTTTTGGACTTACAAACAAAACAAAGAAAAGGAAATAAAGAGGAAGTGAGAAACGTTTCTACTGTAAATAGGTAAAAGAATGTGCTCGGAGCCTTTCGGTTGGGAAGAACAATCCCAATTATTTCTAGGTTTGCAAAGCTAGCTAGAACCATCCATTCCACATAGATTATGGCTGTTAAGGTTACTAGGTAGGAGTGTGACACTCTACCACTTGAGTTCCGGGCCAGCCTGTCAAATATAAGCAGAAGGGACACATTATCACTTCTGGCGAGTAACAGCCTGTGTGTGACTGCCCACTTCTCTCTCCTTCACACACCAATCCTGATATCATATGTTGCAGTGATACCCCCACCCCCGAGAAAGGACATGGTAGCAGTGTGGGACTTCAAGTAATTATGTTGAGCCTCCCAACCCAGAGTAAGTGAGAACATCAAGTAAGGAACACACCTTCACTGTCCCAAGCCACTGGGAAGTGGGAGTTGTCATGGTATAACCAGTCCAACTTAACTCTACAGCACCGCTCTCAGAAGGCTGAGGCAGGAGGATCACTGTGAGTGTGAGACCAGCCTGGGGTACACAGCGAGTTAAGGCCAGTTTGAATTACATAACAAGATCCTGTCTCAGAAAATCCTAAAAATAAAAAATGAACCCTACAATGAATATTAATTAATAAAAGTACAGCACTTTCACTCTAGGATATGGGGTAGCTCATCGCATCAAAGGAGGAGCAGCAGGAAGTAGAGCCTGAGTGACTAGGATTAAGACTTCTTGTGCCACCTTCTCTCTGCCCGTCTGGTCTCTGCTGTGCTTTGCTACCTCTCCACTTCCGTCAGTATACCTTTCCCAGGGGCCAGGAGGTTAGCAGCTGCTAGTGACCCCACTTTTACAGCTTTCCTATAGGTGCAGTTATCCTCTCTCAAGAAACTCATCAAGAAACCCTGGGGAAGGCTCTGGTGAACCAATAACCCTGCAGGAAAGTGCCCAGCAGAGGGAGGTGGGACAGTTCCCTCCAAAAGGTAGAACAGGTGTGTCTACAAAAGTGCCCAAGAGAATGCCTGCTAAGGAGCTGAACTGAGCTGTGACAGGTCGGGGACAAAGGAGAAGGAAAGTAGGGGCCCTGCCTGACCATCCTGGAAAGAAAGAGAAGTGGGAATACACAGCCACAGGGCTGGACAGCTCCCTGAGCTGGTGGCTGGAGACAGTTGGTGTAGTGCTGCCCTGTGACTGAACAGCATGGTGGCACAACAGTGGGGAGGAGATGCTAACCCGGGCAGTGAACGATCTCTGTGTGCTAATCTGCTCAGCGTCACAGTGGGGCAGACTTTGCTGATCGAAGACAGGCTGGCGTGGGAGGGCGAACACCAAACCCACAGGTGGGCCCCACGGCAGCGGCCTCGCTCTCGCCATGGAGGTTACGCTCCAGACCCTCCACAATAAGGGAAGTCAGCAAAATAGTGACATTATACTTTAGTATTTATATATATATATATATATATATATATATATATATATATATATATATATATATATATATTAAGGCTTTATAAACCCTTCCCACACTCTTATAAACCTTTTCCACACTTTTGAAAACACTTCGAATGTTCTTAACATTTTCTAAACTCATCAACCTACATAATTTTAACAACATACGTTTACAGTCCTGCAAAATCCTGACATATAATGGAAAATTTGTGATAATTAATTTAGATTAATTTTTTTTTTTTTGGAAAATCCATGAAAGTGAGTCCATGAAAGTGAACTTGAAATACTGAGACTACTGTCCATCTTCCCGACGGAGCCCAACCCTGCTTCATGGTGGGGCCTTCAGTGTCCCCAGCAGCCTCACAAAATCCGTGTGTAATCCCTGTTCTGGGTGCCTCCACAGCGCTTGAAAGGCTGTACCAAATTACCAACAGAGATTGCTTCTAGCACCCTCACAGTGTACCAACTCGCCGGTCCTTTATCTACATCTTCCTTCTCTCTGAATTCCCAGAAAAGGGTATAACTGAAAATCTCCAAAGAAAAACAGTGTACTTCTGTGTGAAGATAAATGAGATCAAAAAGTCCAGGACAGGGCTAAGAAGATAGCTCAGTGGAATAAGGGCTTGCCTGGCAAGCACAAGGGCCTGAGTTCAATCCCCAGTTTTGCAAAAAAAAAAAAAAAAAAAAGTCCAGGACAAATGACAGGTACAGAAGTACTCATCTTCCAGTTCTGCAGAGGATCCCCAAGCCCAGAGCCTCTTCAGTACCCCCTCCTCTCTCTATCCAAAATGTCAGCCTCACTAGGTGGCTAATGAGGGCTTTTCTTTCCTCTTCCTCTCACTTCCCACAGCTCTTCCATCCCCAACTAGCACAAAGAAGATGGCTTTTTGCTGGCAGGAAGCAGGGGCTGCCCCATCAAGAACCAGGTGAGACCCTCTGCTCCTCAGCTAACCTCAAATAAGACACAGTAGGGAGAAGCGCACAAAAGCTTCTTCGCAGCAGGCTGGCAGGATTAGTAAACAAAGAAACAGAACAGCAGGGAAATCTAGGCATGCATTTTTTACTTCCTTGAGGCTACTCCTTCTGTTTATAAATAAATGCGGTATGCCGGAGAAAGGTGGGGAAGGAAGGGGCCTGGGGAGCACCAATCCTTGGGGCTGTTGGAGCTGCAGGTGACGCTGGCCAGCGCCTCGGCCTCAGCCAGGAGCAGGGGTCCCAGGATGGGTGGGAGGGCGTGACTCGCCCTGAGGCTCTGACAGTGGGAAAACCAGTGTTGGCCCTAGAACTGAGTACGCTCCCTTCCACCCAACGTGTCTCCTCTCACAGTGCACCACACTGCCACTGCCGCGCCAGGAAATAAATCCTCAGCTAACCTGAACCCTCTATTAACTGGGCTGTTTTCTCAAATTCCACTGTTTAAAAGCAGGCCCCAAAGAAGGGCAAGCTTATGTTTAAAGATTTATGGTCTCCATTTTTTTTTTTTTCCATTTGTTTTGCAACAGTCAGGGAAGATCCTGAGGACAACCCACGTTCCTTCCAGGCTCCCCCACTTTCCCCTCCTTGACCCAGGCTGATGAGAAGACGCGCCCCAAATCCCACTGCTGGGGCACAGCCAGGCCTTCAGGCATTAATCCTAAAACGCGCTCTTGGTCATTACACTATATGCAATGTGGAAATTGTTTTTTTTTTTTTTTTCCTTAGAGCTATTAGTTATTCAGAAAACTGCATTGAATTGAAAAAGCCTCTTTTTCCCTCACAGAGAACTAAGGTTTGGTCTTCCCAACCCGCAAAGGCTGGGAAGCTCTGAATCTGTTCAACCAGCATTCTGGACCTGGGCCAAAACAGTCCAGAGACAATGAGGTAACGCTTGCTCCTCCTCGGAATACACACTTTCAAGGGGCCTGTTCTCTGTTCTCTCAAGAAGTCACAGAAAACCTTTGTGTCTCCCTCCTTCAGGGTGCACACGAACAAATTCTCCCCAAGGTAAAATTCATCTATGCTTAGGCTTTGATTTGTTTGTAAAGGGTGGGGCAATATTTTAAAGAGGCAAGAAGGTAGTTTCTGAATGAGCCCTTCTGTCCCATGCAGATATTAACTAGGTTCAATTCAGCAAGGTCTGCCTTGCTATTCTGCTCTCTTAATTTTTTCACAGGTGAGTCAAGGGAGTCAGGAGGAGGTTAGCTGGCAAGAAAGGAGGCTCTCAAACTGCTGCTCACTCTATGAGCTTTGCCCAGTGGGCACAAGCTTGCCCTAGTGCCCAAGGACCCTGTCCCCAGGGTACAGCGCTGGCCAGTTTCTCTGCATATCCCCATGGTTCCTGCTCTCCTCCACAACAAACCCTAAATGAGCAGACTTAGACACCAGGTACTTTTTTAAAGAAAGACAAAGAGAGTCTTGGGAGGGAGCAAGGGGCTGGGAAGGGGATCAGGCCATATTGCTATCATCAAAATACAAACACCCACAAGCATTGGCTGGCTGTTCCTGATGCCATCAGCTTGTCCCAGTGCATCTGGTTGGATGCCTAGGACCACAGAGGCAGGAAGATACGCCCTATCCATCCTCACAACACAGCCATAGGTCTTCCTCAACAGTTCTTTGATGCATCAGAGGCTCACAAGACCTTGAAAGGATTGCTCATAGGAAATAGGACTCAGGGACAAAAGCAGAGGATGCTCTCCTACCGGTGGACTTGGGAGCTGGAGAGCCATCTGTATAGTCTACCTGTCTGGGATGCTCACAAGTGAAAAGGGCACTGGATGAAATGTCCAGAGACTCTTTTCATCACAAGCTCGTCTGTGTCCTTGGACAAGGGACATCCTCTCTGCAGTTCTGCCAATGGGACGCTAGGACTAGATGAGTGTTTTTTTTTTATTAGCAGTAAAATCTGTATTTTTTTTTAATGAGCTTAGTACAGGGCCTACAGGGTCTCGCTACACAGATCAGACTTGTAATGATCCTCCTGTTTTTAGCCAGCCTCCCAAGTGCTGAGGATTATAGGGGTGCACCATCACACCCAGTCTCAGTTGCTGTCTCAGTGTGCCCCAGGGGCGGGGCCAGCACACCACACCAGGGATCATGGCAGGGATTGAATGAAATCCATATTTTTCAAATCATATTTTATCTAGAACCTCAATATAGAAAACATACTATATGCCAGTCATGGTGACTCAAGGTCGGGAGTCTACAAGCTGCACACTCAGCCTAGTGGCCCTTGGGGAACCCACTTGGAAAACTATAAAACGGGATTAGATCTTTCCGCAGCTCTGCCATCCTCCTGCAGTGTGCCCTAGGCACACAGAAAGAAAATGTCCATGATTTAGTGCCCTCTGTAGTGCTTGGTAATTTATATATATATATATATATATATATATATATATTTTTTTTTTTTTTTTTTTTTTTTTTTTTGGTGGAACTGAGGATTGAACTCAGGCCCTTGCGCTTGCTAGGGAAGTGCTTATTCCACTGAGCCATCTCCCCAGCCCCTAATTCATACATTCTGTGTCATTGAAATCTTTGCAAAAAGCCACATGAGGTTAATTAGCATGTGAACTAAGATCCTTTGTGATCCCAGTTGTGAACTGAGATCCTTAACAAGAGGCAGAACTAAGACTTGAACCAAGGGTTTTCTGACTTCAAACCCAACACTCCTCCCCCTCCACTAAACATTCCTCTGGCCTGAAGTATACCAGGTACTAGGCTAAATTTTACACAGACAATTTCCCTGAATTGTAAATATTCATATAAGTATACATATAAATCCTCATATATTTGCATAAGACAAAACTTCTGGAAAAATATGTTCCTAAAAATTATCATTAATTATAATGTGGATGATTTCCAACTACAGACATTCCTCATTTAATTAGATTCATGTTCCTGGGACTAGTTAAGTGAACTGGTGGCTCAAAGGACCACACATAGGACGTACATTCTAATATTCACAACAAAAAAAAACGGGTCCAAGGAAAATGCCAAGTTGATGACTTCGCTTTGTTTGCATAATTCTTACATTCAGTACTGTGATATGTAACAGAATATTAAACTACAATACTGTATGGTACAATCAGCAAAAATAATAGTACTGTACTGTCAAAGAAGTCACCTTAGGACCACACTGCTGCTCACGTTCTTGAGTCATAATGCCAAATTTGGGTCCTAAGTCCTTGTTTAACAGATAAGCCACGAAATGAGGAATATCTGTATTATATTCTCCAAGAATCCTATAATGAACTGGCATTGCTATATGAAATAGGCACTGCTTGTTAAGAGTTATGCTAATAACTTGTAACTGTGGTGGGTTTCTATAGCAAATCCTTCTGGAGTGAACAGTGGAACTAACAGCCCCAAATCCAACCAACACTCCCTTGGGCAGAGGGTGCTGGGCTGACCAGAATGGTAATTCTTTTTTTTTTTTTTTTCTTTGAGACAGGGTCCCTGCTATATAGTTCAGGCTGGCCTTGAACTCATGGCAATCCTCCTGCCTCCACCTTCCCGAGAGCTAGGATTACAGGCTTGCACCACCACACCCAGCCCCACAGAGGTAATTCTTATGTGCATTTAGGTTCTCTGAAGTCTCCATTCTACAGTGTGGTTGTTTTACAAAGTATCAGCAAATGGCTGAGACTCCTCTCCAATATTATGTGCCTCCCCTCTAGCACCTCTCAACTCCTACAGCAAGAGGTGCTAAATGAACTGAAGATGGTCACATGAGCCTGGATCAAAAGGCCCTGCTCCCATCCCAGCAGGACCTATAAAGCCCACCAGGCAGGACAACTGACCTCCCCTGCCCCACCCTCAGGACCTTCCAGAAGTCACTGGCAAATTTAAAGATCACGGGAGTCTTACAGAGAGAAAATACTACCCTGAAAAATGAAGGCTTTGGTGAGGCACAAGGTGTGGCAGGGCGTGCCAGGGCTCCCAGGGTTCCATCTGCTAGCTTGGCCTGCAGGCTTCTTCTAAATATTTAAGATGCCACCTCAAGGTACACCACAAACCCCTGGCAGTTGGCAACAGCTGCGGATGGGGTGCCTTTATGGAATGACTGGGGCAGACAGGAAAGCTCAGAACGGTGGCTTGGAGACAATGCTGTTTCTTTGATAATCTATAAAGACGGGAAGGAGATGAGCGACGTATCAAAACGTGGGGAGGGGTGTTGCACCATCCTCGGGAATCCACAGCCCCTCTGTCAGACAAAGAGAAAGGCAAGAAGGCACGTGCCCTTCACCATTGCCTCCCCAGCCCCAGTTACCCCGCCTTCCCCCAGCAGGTGATGAGTCTGTCCTGACCCAGGTGGGTGAGGCTGGGGGGGAAAAAAAGACAGAAAAAGTCCCCCACACCCATCCCCAAGGACTTCCCATGGACCTCAGCCCGGATGACTCTGCTCTCCCGCACAGCCCGGGAGATATCACCGCCACCGCCCCAGAGTCTGCCACTTGGAAATTTCCCGTGCATTCCCA
This sequence comes from Ctenomys sociabilis, assembly GCA_004027165.1. Classification (NCBI taxonomy): domain Eukaryota; kingdom Metazoa; phylum Chordata; class Mammalia; order Rodentia; family Ctenomyidae; genus Ctenomys; species Ctenomys sociabilis. The sequence goes on from PVKA01028947.1 coordinate 14,013, forward strand.
GAGACACCTGCCCGTCCATCTCTCAAGGTCCCAGGGAAAGGAATCGGACCCGGAGGACCCAGGTGTCTACCCCAAGACGCACAGTCGTCCTTCTATGCCCCACCTGCCTTTGCCGCTGCAGACTGAAGGAACCTAAAAAGGAGTATTTTGCCCACACCCCCCCTCGGGAGCCCCGCCTTCCCCGCTCCCTCCACGCGCTTCCGCGCTGACCCCTCCAGGCAGCTTCCCTAGCTTGTCTGTCATGTTCACCTGACAAAGGGCAGGCGACGGGGCGCGGCGACTGGCGACCCCGCGTTCTCCCAAGGGGACCTGACGTGGGCCCCCGCGGCGCGCCCATGCGGGGCCTTGGCAACAAAGCGGCCGGGGCACAGCGAGTCGCAGCCCCCACCCATCACGGTCCCCATGTGCCCCAACTCTCGCGGGTCCCCCGCGCCCGGGCCGGGTCACCGCCAGCTGCCGCCCGCGCCCGCGACGCCCCGGGGCGGCAGCCGTGCGCCCCTCGCCCCGCCGCCAGCGTCCTCCGCGGCTACTGTACCTGCTAAATTTAGCGCCGCTGCCGGGTATTAATAGCCCGGCGCCCGAGCCGGGCGCTGCAGGGGGCGCAGCCCCGGGCCAGGGGGGGAAAGAGGGAACCGAGGGAGCGCGGACAGGGCCACTTACACCACCAGCCTGGAGATGATCCATGACACCATGGCGCGCGGGCGGCTCGGCTCGGGGCGGGCGGTGCGGTCTCCGGGCACGTCCGTCCGCGCACGGACGCCGCCGCCAGACTGAGCGCGCCCGCCGCCCGGCCCCGCGATCGTGCGTCGGCGCAGTCGCGCTGGCTCCGGCGCCCCAGCCCCCCGGGGCTCCGCGCGCCCGCGGCGATTGGGCGGCGAGAGCGGTCAGGGCACCCGCGGGACCCGCCCCGCCGGGCTCAGCCCCGGCCCCCGCCGGGTCCGGGCCTGTGCCCCGCGCTCCCTGCTGACCTGGCCCCTGCAGTGGACCCCCGCGGCGCCCCGGGGGGTGCCCCACCCCGGGTATCACTGTGGGGGAACAGGGGCCTGGACGTGACCCTGGGGAACCCGTCCACCCCTAGGTGGATGCTGCCCTCCGCACCTAGATAATGTGCGGGCCTCTAAGGGACCTACCTGCCTCCAGAAACAAAGCAACGGTCTCCTTCCTGACCCTACGTGGTTTGGTCCCGGCCTAGGACCTCATCGACCTCATCGCCACCACCATTCCCAGCACATCCCTCCAGTCCTCCTGTATGTGGCTGTCTTGGGGTTGACCTCGCGCTGTTTCCTCTGCCTGGCGCACGCTGCACACCTCAGCCCCTGCCTTAGTTTACGAAGGCCTGACCCAAGGGCCCTGAGCTGGAAGCCGAAGCCGAGTAGTGTAGGTCATACTAGAGGAGCAGCCTTAGGCTATGCGGTGTTGTGCAACCAATATACACATTTTAATGTAATCTTCAAATAGTATATTAATTAGCACTGATCTCGATGACTGAATTTTAGGGTGACCCTTAACCTGTGCCCCAGCCAGGACCTGCTTTCCTCCTCTTGAAGTGTTCACCTGCACAGCCCTGCCCTCTGCCGTGTTGGGAAGCCTTTGTCCTCTCTGTAGTTACAAAAGGGTTAAAATTCTTAGCACCCTAACTTCTTTGACAAAGCACTTCTGCCCAGCACCTACTGGACTGTCATGAAACACTGCACTAAAACAGAAACCAGCTGGGTGGCGCATTGCATTCCAATAGTCCCACCAGCACGAGGGAAGCTGAGGCAGGAGGATCACTGAGAGTTCAAGAGCAGCTTTAGGGGTGGGAGCAGAGATAGCTCAGCGGTCCAAGTGCATGCCTAGCCAAGTTGAAGGACCTGGGTCTGATCCCCCATCCCGAGTACCACATGCGGTGCTGGCTTCAGACCAGGTATGGTAGCACATGCCTGTAATCCCAGTATAGGAAGAGGGGTGAAACAGGAGAATCACTATAAATCCAAGCTGCTAGTGATACCCTGTACCAAACATACTTAAAAAAAAAAAAAAAGCAGCCCAGGCTAGATTGTGAGTTCAAAGCCAGCCTGAAGTGCATAGTGAGGCCTGGCCTCAAACACAAACACACACATCCCTTCCTCCCTGAGCTAATGTATTTTTCCTCAAAAGGTTAAAATGTACAGAGTCCTTTATCTAAATCTAAAGGGCCTGAGGCCCCAGGGAGGGTCCTTGACAACTCACAACTTTGATGGAGCACTTCAGTTACAGTACAGGTGTCCCTAAAGATTCAAGAGGAACAGAACATCCTGGAAAATACATTTCTAAGACATCTACGTTTACCTGCACAGACCGGCTTCCACCATTCCCTTAGAAAACACCAGTGTCTCCCGCCCCCCCACCGCCGCAGGATTCCCGTCCTGGAAACTCACTCACTGTCTTCTTTGATGGCTCCTCAGGGATCTAACTGTAAACTCCTGCCTTTCCTCTATTTCTTGTCTCTTGGAGAACTCTTCTACTGCCCGTGCTGTTTGGGGGGCATGGATATAGATCAGTGGCACAGAGCTGGCCTGGAAAGCATGAGGCCATGAGTTCAATTCTTGGCACAGAAAGAGTGCCATTTTGACTCTGGTTTGAGGCTCTGGCTGGAGGCTGGTCAGCCCCTCTTAGGCAACCTATGAACCCCACACCCCACCTATCACTTCTGTAACTGACCATTCACACTCCACACCACTGAACCTCAGTCCTGATCACCCCAGGACTGTGTATGGGACAACCAGAGACAACCCCCTTGCTGTGGATCAACCCCCAGCCTCTCCTACTAAGCCTGCCTGCCCCGCCTTGGCTTTTTCTTCTCGGCTCTCCATCTGCCTTGGGGCAGACCCTTGTGTGTCCCCCCCCACACCATGTGCTGTGCTGTCCCCAGGGAGCTGCAAGTGGGATGCAGTTGTCAGACTCTCTAGCTTCTGTTTCTTTATCCATGTGTCTGGCTTCACAGCACCCTATTTTCAGTAACATAGTTAAAACAAGGCCGGCAGGGAAACTTGGAATATTCACTGGCATGGAAAGCCTTAAAGCCAGGTCAGAACAGCAGGAAGCAAATGAGGGGTGAGACCTCCCAACACTCTCCACGGCCTCCCGTATGGTCCCAGGAGACCTCAGAGACCCACTTAGCCATCTGGCAGGGGGGCCATGTGGTTGGTTGGAAAGGTCCCTTCCAGGGACAAAGCACAGATGCTAGCCCATGTGTCTTCTCTCCTGAGGCAGGCCCCATATAGACAGGCCAAGTTTTACCTGTAAATTCTCAGGTTGAACTATTGCATAGAATTAGATCGTATTGGTTATTACGGTTTTACTATGGATTGAACTCAGAGTTTCATGCTTGCTAGGCAAGAGCTCTACCACTGAGTTACATCACAGCCCCTTTTCAACTTTATTTTGAGTAGGGTCTCACTAAGTTGCCAGGCTGACCTTGAACCTTTGTGTGTGTGTGTGTGTGTGTGTGTGTGTGTGTGTGTGTGTGTGTCTTTCTGAGACAGGGTCTCACTATGCAGTTCAGGCTGGCCTTAAGCTCACTTTGTAGCTCAGGCTGGTCTTGAACTCACAGCAATCCCCCTGCCTCAGCCTCCCGAGTGCTAGGATTACAGGCATGCGCCACCACACCCGGCTTCTGACCTGGAACTTGTGATCTTCTTGCCTCAGCTTCCTGTCTCGGTGGGATTACAGTTTGTCACCACCATACCTGATCAGAATTGGATATTTTAATTACCAAAATCAGTGGGATTAAAATGTTTGAAGGACCGAAAGGGTGGACTAAAACACTAACAGGGCCAACTCCAGGGTTCACTCAGGGATGGGAAGGAATTCATTCCACACAGCAGGATTGATGGATGGGCAGGGAAGGACCAGAAGAGGGAGAAGAGAAAGCTGCTTTTTAACTGCTATCTCTTTCAGTGAAACTGTTACACATATGGAATTTCTCCGTCCTGGGCCCCCTCCGCTTGTCCTTGGTGCTGGGAACACTGCCCAAGAATGAACTCAGCCTTGCAGACAATGGGGCTCTCGCAGCCTATCAGTGGGCTGGCTTGGAGGTCTTTCTCACGCCGACTGCCACCGTCCGTGCCTCTTCTGTCTTGGCCCCACGTCCTTCCCTGCTCTTCTGAAGGAGCACTGTTTGGTGTTGGGTAATACATTTCCTGCATTCCAGCCTCAGCACCTGTGATTTCTCCTGCCTGTCTTCGTTTCCTAGATTGCCTCACAGGTGACCACCGGACATACGCAGGGCCAAAGCACTTTCTCAGTGTTTTTAAAATTGAAGATAAGAGGAAGTCTTCCTCTCTCATCCACAAAGCATACACTGACATGGGAAGCATCTTCTTGTTGCGAACACGGGAAAGAACCACAGCAACAAATTAAAAGGAACTGTTTTCCAGCATCAGATTAAAAAGCAACGTGAGATGTGATGATAAGAGGGAAAAGTGAGGTGTGTCTTAAGTGTGTCCTGGCTTCCCATCCCAGAACAACATCTGCGCTTTGCTGCAGGGCTGCAGAACCCTAGCAGGACCCGGCAGTTGCACAGAACGCAGGGGACAGAGGCCTGAGCTCTGGGAGGCTGGAGAACCTAGGACTGTGGAGCCCAGAGAAGGGAGCTTGGAGAGTGGAGGAGGGGTAGGGGACATCCCAAGTCGTTGAGGAGCATGGGGGTTCCTCCTCCCCTTCTCTTTCTGGTACCGGGGCTCAATGCAGGGCCTTTGCACTGAGCTACATCGCCCATCCTTTTTATTTTTTATTTAGAGACAGAGTTTCACTGAGTCAGTGAAGTTAGTTTCACTAAGTGGCTGGGCTTGAACTTGGAATCCTCCTGCTTCAGACTCCTAGAGTGCTGGGATTACAGGTATGTGCCACCATGCCCAGTTCCCCTCTTCTCTCTTTTTTGCTTCCTGACCATGAAATGAGTGGCTTTGCTCTACAATTGGCTCTGCTGTGATATGCTGTCCTTGTACAGGCTCAAAGGCAATGGGGAGAATCAATCTGCAGCATACACTAATCCTTATTTCTTTATAAATTGATTACTTCAGGTGTTTGCTGCCACGATGGAAAACTGACTAACACAGTTGGAAAAATAGTCTGGCAGTTCTTTTAAAATTAAACTTATTATTGAAAAATAAAATTAAACTTATTTATACATGATTTAGAAATTCCACCCTTTAGATATTCACCCAAGAGAAATGAAGAGGGGGCCAGGGAGATGGTTCAGTGGAATAAGTGCTTCCCTGGGGGCCTGAGTTCAATTCCCAGTTCTAAAAAAAAAAAAAAAAAAAAAAAAACAAGAAAAATGAAGACACATATCCATACAAACTTATTTATCCATAACAGCCTGTAAATTGCAAACAGTCTAAGCATTCACCAGCTGTTGAATGGATAAACATGTTATGGTATGTCCATACAATGGAATGCTATATAGCAACAAAAAGGAACGAACCATTGATACTTGTGACAAAGTGAGTGAATCTCAAGAGCATTATGCTTCGTCTAAAAAGCCACAAGCAGCACACTTATATTATGTAATTCCACTTACATAACACTGTATAAAAGACAAAGTCTTGGTAATCAAAAGGACACCAGGGTTCTCAGACGTCAAGGATGGAGAAAGGGCTGACCACACAGGGCAAGAGAGAACTCTTTTTTTTGGTGATGGCAGGTTATCCAATCAGCATTGTTAGCACAAGTAGCCCACCTGTAGTTAGCCCACTAAAATAAATTCCAGATAAAGTGTGAACCAAGGGGTAGAACCTTAGAGTCATAAAAGCAGAAAACATGAGGGGATTTTTTTTCTCATTTTAAATTTTAAAAACTTTGTTAGGACATTCCCAGGCCTGGGGATTGAACCTCCTGTCCCTGCACCTGCTTTAATCTGCTGAGCTATTTGGCCAATCCCAAGTTTTTGAAAATTTAAAATTTAAAACATCCTCTCATGTTTCCTGGTGTTAGGGTTTTAATGTTATACCTTTTGGTTCAGTCTCACTAGGATTTCTTTTAATGTGCAGGGGAGCTGGCCATCCCAACAATGCTAATTGAACAGTCTGCCATCATCTCTCTTACTTTGCTGTGTTTTTTTAAAAAAATAATTTTATTGAGAAACAAATAGTAATGAGACAGTTTCAAAACCAATTAGTAGAGGGCTGGGGAGATGGCTCAGTGGAATAAGTGCTTCCTTGGCAAGTACAAGGGCCTGAGTTCAATCCCCAATTCTGGAAAAAAAAAAAAAGATTAGTACAATGCATAATGTTGTCTTAGTGGTTATTCATTGTACAAGATGCAGACATGATATCCTGTCCACAAACACTATTAGAACAAATCTTTCCATTCATTGAATTAAGAGAATGTAGCTGTGTATCTATCCTAATTATTTTTATATACAGGTAAAAATGGTTGTTCATTTGTATCCCCTTGTTCACTTTTGTCAGAGAATGGTTGTCATTCAATTATTATAGGTGCATGAATTCAGCAACATATTCCAATATAGTCCAGTATTCCATAATAGTAGTGAGTTATCCATAGGACTGGCAATATCAGAAATTGTTGACTTGAGCCTTTTACAGCTCAGCATATTAATATGGCTTTACTTTTTATATTTTGTTTTTATACTTTTCTGCTGGATGGTTAAGACCAAGACAAAGCAAGACCTATATAACAAGAAATGTAGCTTTTGTATCTGATAAGGTCAGTCAAATCCCCTCCGGATTTATCCTGAAACCCTGTACTGTACTTTGTAGATCCTTTGTCAGTGTCAGCCATGTGGATGGGTCACGGCCATTGCTTGACCAATTTGCTCTCTGTGGAAGCCTGAGAGAAAGTTTTCTCTCCATGTGACTCTCCTTAGGCACACTCTACACCATCACTCGCATTCCTCTGTGGCCTCATAATCTCCTTGATTAGAAAATTTGGAACACAACTGAGTTACCTGATGTAACAGTACAGGATCTCCTATGTTCTGAGTCTTCACTGACCTTGAAAGGCTAGGGCCAAAATGTTGGCTGTCCTTGCAGCCCTTCTTTTCCTCTAATTTCTGCTCTGCAAACTTAGGTTGTTAACCCTCTAGAAGAAAAGTTTATTGTTATTACCCTACAACATAGTTGAGTTTAACCTCACTATCTGTCTGAATATCAAACATCTTAGACATAACATGAAACAGTTATTTTTCCATCAAGTATTGATATGTTAACCTTTAAGTCCCTACAGAATATGAAGAAAAAAAATTTTTAAATAAAAAGTATTTTAAAAAATAGGAATAAACAATTACATATTTCTTACACAGATGTTTACAAATCTAACCATATACAGCATTGTAGCAGGACAGTCCTGTGACTTTTTTTTCTTGTCTCTTGTTTTCATTTATTACCCTTTTTATCACTTACTTTGAAAGGCCATCTCTGTTCTATCCAGTACTCTGTTCCTTATTATATCAGAATCTATTTATGGATTTTGTCCTATTCTATACATCCAGGCATGAGTTATTATCTAACAGCTTTATTATTGCAGGCTTTAAAGATATACTCTGTTATTTGTTAGGACCAGTCCCTTTACTTCAGAATCTTCTGGTCATTCTTGTCATTTGGACTTTCATACAATTTTGGGTCTTATATTTCATTTCAAAAATCGATTATGGTTTTAATTGAAATGACTAAATTAATAGCCCAGTTGAATAAGAATTGTCATTGTTTGGCTCTTCATCTTTCTATCCAAAAGGAAGATATTTGTTTTGATTTCCTCAAATTTTCTTTTATAGTATTTAAATGCTTTTTTTCAAGTAGACCAGACTCATTGCTTTTCTGTATTTTCATTTTTCAGTGCTGAGGATTGAAATCCAGGATCTTGTGCAAGCTAGGCAACCTCCACTCTATCTGTAGCTATATCTGAGGCCCTTTTTTTTTTGGCGGAACTGGGCATTGAACTCAGACCCTTGCACTTGCCAGGGAAACACTTATTCTGAGCCCTCTCCCTGGCCCTTGCAGCCCTAATCTTGCATATATCTTTACCTTGCCATTTTAATCAATCTATTGTATTCCATTTTGTAAATATATAATAATCTAACCAGTATGCATGTGATCACTAGACCCTCAGGCGATTTTCATTTGTCCGATGTGCTTGTGTTTTGCATTGCTAAGGATTGAACGCAGGGCCTTGTGCATACTAGGTAAGCATTCTACCACTGAACTACACTTCTATCCTTTCTCTAATTTTTACTCATTGAAATATAATACAACCATGAAGACATTTGTAACTATATTTTGTAATATGTGCATGATGATTTTGTTAGAATAAATTCCTGGAAAGTTAATTTTTAGAGGCGTGCATAATTTTTAGGGTTTTTTTTTTTTTTTTTTTTTTTCAGAATGAGGGATTGAACTCAGGCCCTTGCACTTGCCAGGAAGCATTTATTCCACTGAGCCATCTCCCTGGCCCCAATTTGAGGGTTTTTTTGTTTTGTTTTGTTTTGTCTCTTTTTGAGACAGGGTCTCACTATGCAGTTCACGCTGGCCTTAAGTTCACTTTGTAGCTTAGGCTGGTCTCGAACTCACAACAATCCTCCTGCCTCTTTTTTTTTTTTTTTTTTTTTCAGAACCAGGGATTGAACTCAGGCCCTTGTGCTTGCCAGGGAAGCACTTATTCCACTGAGCCATCTCCCCAGACAATTTTAGGGTTTTTGATGCATAATGCTAAATTATATTCCAATTTTGAAAAATTATAAGGGTTGCACATGGTATAGTTCCTTCTCATCATATGATGAGTAATTTCACTCAGTTCTACATCCTCGGGGGAGAAAGCTGGGGAGAGGGAGAAGGAAATACCGTACGATGTAGCACTTCGACTGGCCTTTCTCCTCGTGGCCTAGCAAGGAAGGGCCCTGCACGGAGGATCCTGGAGATGCAGCTCCGTGGCTTTTTCCGTGGGCCTTCATTCCTGTGGTACTCACCATGCGATCACTGCCACCCCATGTGATTCTAGAGTTCTCACTTCTGTGTGTTTTTGTATAATATGATCTAACCATTTCCAAAGCTTCTACTGGAAATGAACAAAAATATAAAATGTTCTAACCCACACCTGAGGAAAATGTCATTGTCTTAGGCCATTGTGGGGCATATCAACAATTTTTACTTTTAAAAGATTCTTGCTTTGACACATGGGTATTAATATTAACACAAGGAGATTCAACATATGATCCCACTAGACACAGAGGTGATTTACCATGTAGATAAAACTAAATTTTTGGGCATCACGCTATGGTGCTGGCAGGACCCTAGCAATATGGTCACACTGTCACCAGATGGGACCTGAGGAGGTCCCTTTAAAGAGATGGGGACCTCACCTTACATTCCCACAAAAAGTAGTTTTATCGGCTCTCATCACAGAAAACATTTCATGATGCATGAAATGCAGCTCTCTCCTGGGTGAGAGGCACAGGCCAATCACTAAGCAGAATCAAAGAAGCACGTCCTCTGCAAGGGGTGTGTGGGTCACGGCCTGGGGTTGAAGGTATTCCCAAGACCGGTCTAGGATTCTTATATCTGTGAGGCTACCTGTTGGGGTGTGAGCTTAGGATGTAAACCATTTGCATGTGTTTGAAGCTTAGAGGTACACTGCACAGCTAATAGTGCTCTGTCCATGAGGACAGAGGTCTACGGAATGAGGGAATTTAGAAAGAAAAACAAGGGGCTGGGACATGGCTCAATGGAATAAGAGCTTCCCTGGCAAGCCCAAGGGCCTGAGTTCAATCCCTGGTTCCACAAAAAAAAAAAAAAAAAAAAAAGGAAGTAAGAAAAGCATGAGTCCAATTCAGAGAATCATTGTACCCTTAAGACTTTTAGGAACTGGGACAGGAAAAACGTGTCTAAAGGATGAAAAAAATCATTGTAGCCTCGGGTAATTTTGACTGGATCTGGAAGCTGCAGTTTCCTTAAAAGTACAATTCTAAAATCATAATGTTCTTCTTTCCTCTACCTATCTTTCTTTTGTCCTAACCCAACATGAAAACATGCGCATTCAAAATGTGCAAAAGTAAAGTCTTTAACTTTATTTTAATTGGCATATGTTTGCAGTGTATGATTGCCTTCGTCATGGGGAGAGGGCACACGTGCAGAACACATCTTAATTCTCTTTTTCAATCCTTCCTCCCTCACCACCCCACCTCTTGGGCCCCTTCCTTTTTGCAGAAGATCTACATCCCTGCTTCTAGTATCTCTTACTTTGTAAGCTAAAACGTTTTCATTAAAATCTGTATCAGGCAGCTGCTCTTTATTACCCTTACTTGTACTTCTCATGAAGTGAATGTTCTCATTTTAGGGTGCTGGCTACATTGAAATTGAATTGTGGGTTCTGCGTCTGTCCCGGCCCAATGCGGGCCGCTCCGCGGGTGCCTCGCCGGGGCTGCCCTAGGCGCTCGGCCAACGGCCTCTGCGAGCGCCCCAGGAGCCGGCGGGCGGCGGCCCAGTCCGGAACGCTCCGGGGGCGCAGGGGGACCGATGAGGCTCCAAGTCCAGCCCATGCATGGGAAGCAAGTGAAGGATTAATATGAAGCTCAGAAGCAGATAGTGCCAGCCAACAAGCAGCACTTGGTACACATTTGGTTAGTGTGGCAGCGTTTCCTTCTTGCACTGCTACTGAGATGGCAGAAATTAGTCGAATTCAGTATGAAATGGAATACACCGAAGGTATTAGTCAGCGAATGAGGGTCCCAGAAAAATTAAAAGTCGCACCACCAAATGCTGACCTGGAGCAAGGATTCCAAGAAGGAATTCGAAATGCTAGTGTGATAATGCAAGTTCCAGAGAGGATTGTTGTAGCATTTCAAATGTAGAAGCAACAATTGAAGGAACAGCCGATGACATGACTGTTGTAGATGCAGCTTCATTAAGACGACAGATAATCAAACTAAACAGACGTCTACAGCTTCTAGAAGAGGAAAACAAAGAACATGCTAAAAGAGAAATGGTCATGTACTCAATTACTGTTGCTTTCTGGCTGCTTAATAGCTGGCTCTGGTTTCGCCTCTAGAGGTAACCTCAGCACTCGGATATATTGTCTCAGCTGCTGGAAATATAAAGGATTTACAAACATCTTTGTTTCTGTCTTTGCAGTGTATGCGATTTTATATAGCCCATGCCCTAAAAAAATGTATTTCTTCCAAAAAATAGGAGAAAGGACCTATATTTGTGGAAGTAAGGTATATTCTGTCCCTCTGCTGTATTCTCTTTAAGCTAGTTCTGCAGTTACATCTTACGTAAAATCTTTTTGCATGTTTTGTAAATAGGTTCTGTTTTTTTTTTTTTAAATTGGTTTTTAACTTCATCAGTCTACACAACTGCTTCTCTGAAAGGGAAGGAGAATGCATCAGGAATGATTTGGAAAGGTATCTGCAAAAGAAAACAAGTGTTTTGCGCTGTTTGCCACTAGTAAGCAGTTTTGCTCATAGACATTTTTGCAGTGCCTTTTGACATTAGCATTTGACGACGTGGTCTGGTACCAGATTTCAGAAAATGAAAACGCCTAATATTTCATGATCACCTGTATAAATTAAATTGATTCTTAACAATTCAGAAGTAGAAAAAAAAAAAAAGAAGAAATTGAATTGTGCCTATACTTAGTTGGGATCTGGTGGGATGTATTTGTGACACGGTAGTGGTTCCCGTGTCTATTTAAGCTATGGCTACTCCCAGAGAAGGAACTCCTAAAAATAATTCGATTGCCCAACTGGCCCAGCTTCATAACACAAAGCTTCAGGGCTAAAGATCATATAATGTGATTGTGTCTTGGGCCGTACAGATAGCCAAGCAATCTAATAATATTCTAGGCAAATGTAAGGACCCAGGTTTGATCCTCAGTACTGAAAGCCATGCTGGCCCTGCCTCAGGTGCATTGAGCCAGCCAACGAGACTGGGTGTGGTGGCACACACCTGTAATCCCAGCACTGGGGAGGCTGAAACAGGAGGATTGCTACGAGTCTAAACTACATAGGGAGAACCTATACCAAATTCATAAAATTAATTACATAAATAAGATTGTGTCCCTCGGCTTTGGTCTTGGAGCTAACAAAGGATGAAATGTGCAGAGCCAGAATCTAGTCTATGACTATTCTTCCCATTATCAGATGGGGACGCTTCCAGGTGGGAAATTCCCTCCTCATCAGTGCCTCACCAAACAGGCCTCTTCTCCGAGGAACAGCCACAGTAATGCACATTGCACCAGGAACATGGCTCAGTGACATAAATACTTGCCTGGCAAGCACAGGGTCTGGAGTTCGATCCCCAGTACCACAAAAGAAAAAAAAAAAAAAAAAGAAGAAGATGTCACAGCGATGACACAGTAAATGCACTGTAGGCTGGGGACACGGCTCAGCAGCACAGCACCCACCTGGCAAGTACAAGGCCTTGAGTTTGGTTCCCACTGCCCCCCCCAAAAAAAAAAAAATCACTATGGCTAGTTTTTACTTCTTTTGAAAACTGCCAGATCCCTGTGTTTGTAAGCACCAACTTGTAGCAATACTATAAAGAGCAAGCATATCAATGTGCACAGCTGTGTTTTATGGATTTCAAATCTAATGAGAAACATATTTCAGTCATCTATGCTAGGATAGTGCTCTGCCTCACATTCCTATCGTCTCCATAACTGAATGACACAGCAAAAATTTGGTAGCTATGGAGAGGATAAAAGCCTGTGTGCACAGAAAATGGAGGGAAAGTAACATAAGGGAGTATTCGGTGGCTGATACAAATATCATGGTAAGTTTTTTTTCGGGCTTTAATGATATTTTTTAGCTTTCTCCCCTCCCCCACAAGCTTTTTAAAATATAATTGTGATTTCCTTTCTCATTCCAGAAAATATTTGCATTCATAATTCACTTTGAAGTTATAGCCCTAGGGAGCCAACTGTCAAATTCCAGTTTCACCAGGTTGCTTTTAAACTAGGTTGTGTCATCAGTGTATCTGTTAGAGTGTCTTCAGTGTGAGATTGCACCCAGCCACACAGGAACTGGTTTTCTAGCACAACACTGAGCCCTGGGGCTGGGGGTACAGCTCAGTGCACAAGGCCTGCGTTCCAACCCCCAGACCCAGGAACACAAGTAAACGGGAAGTCCTGCGCAGGGTTGAAGGTGTGACAGCTCGGCAGTATCACAGTGCGGGGCCATCTCCCAGGGAACACAGTGATCATGGCTAGGGCCAGCCCAGCGGCCTTGGGCAGTGTGTCCAGATGCGCCCACCTTCATCCTGACAAGGGTGCCCCCATCTCAGGCCATAGCCCCTGCTGACCACTGCTCAGACCACTTCCTTCAAATGCCCTCACAGTCTCTGCCAGTTCTCACATCTGAGTTCAGAGATACTGTTAGGAAAAGTAGGAAACCAAAGGAAGTGGGTGGGTAGGATAGGAGGAAAGAGAGGAGGGGGAGACAAATGGTATAGATGAACACAAAGAAGGAGAGAGAGAAGGGGAAGAGGATGGAGGAGGAAAGAGTGGGAGAAAGATGTAATGAAGGGGAATGGTGTCCCAAGTGGGCCTGAGAAAGTCACGCCTCAATCAGTGGTCCCAGGTGTTTGGTGGGTTTCTAACCACACTTAGAAATTCAAACCAAGGCTCTGAAGGTGGGGACAATCCTAGGTTTGGGGCAGAGAAAGGAGGAGCAAACTTAGCTTTGAGCCCTGGTCCTAGCCAGGGTCTGAAGTTCACTTGGCCTGCCTGACTCCCATGTCACCTTTCTACTGTCCTGACAGAGCACCTAAAGAGGGCCATCACCTCCTACTGTGAGTACCCTCAGAGCCAACTCGAGTCACCTTTGTCCTCATGTCCGCCACAGCCTCTCTGGGCCCAGCTGAGCCCCAGAGACGGTGCCATTTTGAGCCCCATCTTCCACAGGGCCAAAGCGTCATTCCACGTTGAGAAAGTAAGGCTGCCACGGCTGCAAAACAGTTGCTCATAGATCAAACTACTGAATGTGGGCGGCAGGTTCCTCTCAGCTCTTTGGGCCTGCGTGAGCAGGCACGCTGGGCTTCTGCCAGGGTTTTAGGGGGTGGGAATATCCCAGAGTAGTGACGTGTAGTGAGCTATACCGCCCCGAACACGCTGTGGAATCTCTGTCCTCGTTGTATTAACGGGCTCCTGCTGAAATGATGGTGCAGAACAGAGGTACACGTGAGGCTCTCAGGGGGTGATACACACAGGACCACTAGCCTCACATACACACTTACCAGACAAATGTCAGTGGGGCATGAGAAATGGTCACAATTCGCTTCAGAGTCAGAATGAGGTAACCCACAGCCAGTAGTCCCTGCCTCAGAATCCCCCCAGGAATTTAGGTCACTCATACCCAGGTATAGACAGCATTGGGTAGCTGCTAGACTGGTGGGAAAGACTCACGCCTAACAAGGCAGGGTTCAAGGGGTCAGCCTGGATTGCTGAAACTTCTCTGGCTGTAGTTGGTTGGTCCAGAGGTGGGTGTCTGACTCAAAAGTCAGTCAGAGCTCTTACCTGGGATTTTCAACCTGGAGCCAGGGAAATATAAGAATCCTGTTCCAGTAGAAAGTACACCACTCAGAAGCTGTCGCTCTCATTTTTCTCTTTGTGTGGAAGAAAGCATCAGGATCAGGAAGAAGGCAAGCTGGCATACATAAACAAGAGAAGGGAAGAAAGAAATGAGCAGCACTGTGTTGAGCTCTGGGTCCAGCTCCATTGCTGACCTTCCTGTGCTGCCCAAGTCTTCCTACCACATACCTCCTTGGAGCTTTGGGTGAGTCCTGTCACTTGCAAGGAAAGGTCCTGAAAAAGAGGTGTGTTGTCATGTGATGCTCCCAGCCCCTGGTTACCCTCCCCC